>CAUJRU010003480.1:0-44163 GCA_963277665.1 Viscum album
AAAACCCTCATTGATGCCGCAAGTGGCGGTGCTATTGTGGACAAAACTCCAGCAGCTGCAAGAGATCTCATAAGTAACATGGATGCAAACACACAACAATTCCATACTCGAGCACATGCTCAAGTCAAACAAGCCCAATATAATCAATCCATAGAGCCTAACAAGATGACTGAGTGGATGAGTGAACTTACAGGTCTTGTGCGTCAATTAGCGGTGGCTACCAAAGCCCCAACCTCATCTTCTCCACAGTCACTATTCCCTGGACCTATCAAGAATTGTGGAATCTGTAGCTCCCCAACTCATCCAACAGACACATGTACACAACTTCAAGAGGATCAATCCGATTCATCTGGACCAATGGATCCCAATGCAGCATATGCTCAGCGGAACCCCAACCCTCAACAATCAGGTCAGTTTGTTAGAAACTTCAACCAACCTCATTCTGAGCCTTTCTCTTCTACCTTTAACCCAGGCTTGAGGTATGGTAATACCATCTCTCATCCCCCTAAATTTCCTCCTCAAAATCCAAACCAATTCCAATATGTTCAAGGTGGTGGTAACTTCCATCAACCTTATCCTTTTGTTCCTCAACATCAAAGGAAAAATCCTCCTCCTGGATTCCACTATCCGAATGAGCCTTCCCAATTCCCAACCCAATACAATTGCTTTCCCAAGAACCAAAATCAAGGTAATCCCAATCCGGGACAAGCCTCTTCTTCTAAGAAACCATGGGAAAGTGCAGTGGAAGATCTTGCCTCCTTCACCCATTCTAGACTTAAAAATATTGAAACTCAAATAGGTCAACTTGCATCCCACCTGAGCCAGCAACAACAATCAAATTCTTCCCAACTCCCAGCTCAACCATTACCCAACCCCAAGGGTAATGTAAGTGCAATTGAACTTAGATTGGGAAAGAAAATTGTTGTGCCTCAAGATAAATCCTCAAACCCACCTTTGAATGTTGACCTAGAAAACTAAAAGAAAAAGAAACTTGAAAAAGAACCTGAATCCATTCCCTCACCTCCTTCCATTCCACTTAGAAACCCAATTCATTTTCCTCAAGCTGTCTCTAAACCAAGGAAGTCCTTTGAACCTGATCCTGAAATGCTCGACATATTTAGATGTGTTGAAGTCAACATTCCCCTCTTATATGCCATAAAACAAATTCCTAAGTATGCCAAGTTTCTGAAGGAGTTCTGTACCCATAAGAGGAAACTTAGGACCTTCGAAAATTTTTTCACCCAACAGTCTATTCCCATAAAGTGCAAAGATCCAGGGACCTTTACTGTTCCATGCCAAATTGGAAGTTCCAACTTTGATGATGCACTCATAGACCTAGGAGCCTCAATTAATGTCATGCCCAAATCCATATTCTCCAACCTTGGTCTAGGTCCCTTACATCCAACGGGTGTTTTCATTCAGTTAGCCAATCGAAGCACAACCAGTCCTGAGGGAATAATTGAGGATGTCCTTGTCCGAGTCAATGTTCTTATCTTCCCTACTGATTTCTATGTTCTTGACATGGAAGGTGAGATGAACTCTTCTCAATCTCCCCTAATTCTAGGAAGACCATTCCTCATGACTGTGAGAACCAAGATTGATGTCCATTCAGGCATATTATCCATGGAATTCGGTGACCAACTGGTCAAGTTCAACATTTTCCAAGCCATGCGATTCCCATCTGAGGACCACTCTGCATTCTCAATTCATACTTCTGAGGACACTTCTAAGAGTCAATCAAACCCCAATCCACCGTGTTATTCGTGTTCTAATGACAAAGGATCTTGTGAAATCTGCACTATGATTAACCAAGTCATAAATGGTGATGTTGATGTGGACCTCTCATTCATAGACTTCATCAATCTAGAGGAACTTGAAAACTCTCTTGAATTCCACATCAATTCTGATCTCTACTGCTCCACCTTGGATAGTATTAAGGAAAATGAACCTGAAGCAACTGAAGTCCCTTCTTCCATTCCTGAGTTGTCGAGCCCAAAAGTGAAAGATGAGACTGATCTGAAACCTCTTCCTGCACACCTGAAATATGCATTCCTCTTTCATGATCACTCATATCTTGTCATTATCTCTGCCACACTTACTGAAACCGAGGAGTCCAAACTTGTTCAAGTGTTAGAGGAAAACAAAAAAAGCCTTAGGTTGGACCCTAGATGACATACCAAGAATCAACCCTACCCTTTGCATGCATCACATCCATCTGGAGGAGACATCCAAACCAGTTAGACAACCCCAAAGAAGACTCAATCCACTCATACTTGAGGTAGTTAGGGAAGAGATCACCAAGCTTCTTCAAGCTGGTATTATCTACCCAATTTCTGATAGTGAATGGGTTAGTCCAATTCAAGTTGTACCTAAGAAGGGTGGGATAACTATTGTCACAAATGAACATGGAGAGGTAGTCACAACTCGAGTGAAGAACAAATGATGTGTCTGCATCGACTATAGGAAATTGAATGTTGAAAACTGAAAAGATCACTACCCTCTTCCATTCCTTGATCAAATGCTAGAAAGATTGGCCGGAAAGTTACACTATTTCTTTCTTGATGGATACACTGGCTACTTCCAAATCCCAATCGCACCTTAGGACCAAGAAAAGACTACTTTCACATGCCCCTTTGGAACATATGCATATAGAAGAATGCCTTTTGGCCTTTGTAATTCTCTTGAAACATTACAGAGGTGTATGATGAGTATCTTTTCAGAATTCATAGAACACTGCATGGAAGTCTTCATGGATGACTTTACCATTTATGGAGAGTCATTTGAGTCATGCTTTCATTCACTCTCTCTAGTCCTTCAAAAGTGTGTCAAGTGTAACCTGGTGTTAAATTTTGAAAAATGTCACTTCATGGTTGCTAATGGGATTGTTCTAGGGCACATAGTTTCAAAAGATGGTATTGAAGTTGGTCCTGCCAAAATTGAAGTGATCCAATCACTTCCTCAACCCACTTCTATTTGAGACATCCGATCATTCCTCGGTCATGCTGGTTTCTATCGGCGATTCATCCATAACTTTAGTAAAATTTCTCTCCCACTCACTCATTTGCTCCAAAATGATGTCTCTTTCCATTTTTATGAGGTTTGCAAGAGAGACTTCATTGATCTTAAAACTGCTCTTACATCTACCCTGATAATCCAACCCCCAGATTGGTCCTTACCTTTTTAATTGATGTGTGATGCTTCTGATAGAGCTGTTGGGGCTGTTCTTGGTCAAAGAAGAGAAAAAATTCCTCATGTCATCTATTATGCATCAAAAACATTAGATGAAACTCAATCTCACTACATTGTGACTGAAAAGGAACTTTTAGCTGTGGTTTATCCCTTAGATAAATTTTGGCCCTATCTCTTAGGTGCCAAAATCATCATCTTCACATACCATTCTTCTATTAAGTTCTTACTCAAGAAAAGTTATTCCAAACCAAGGATAATAAGATGGATTCTAATGCTCGAAGAGTTTGACCTTGAAATCAAAGATAGACCTGGAAAAGAAAACCTTGTGGCTGATCACTTGAGTAGAATTCCTAATTCTCCTCATTCTGAAATCATTGATCCTGAATTTCCAATTGAGAACCTTTCATCTCTCACTCCAAAAATACCATGGTATGCCCCAATTGTAAATTACTTGGTTTCTGGTGTTTTTCCTGAAAATTTTTCAAAAGAACAAAAAATGAAGTTGAAAAGTAATTAAAAATACTATTTTTGGGAAGAAAATAAACTTTGGAAAACTGGGGCAAACATGGTAATTAGGAGATGTTTTGATGGAGATGAATATTCTTCCATCTTAGAATTTTGTCACTCAATGCCTGGTGGTGGACACTTTGGACCACAAAGGACCTCCCGAAAGGTCCTAGACTCTAGATTCTTTTGGACTTCCCTCTTCAAGGACTCACATGAGTTCTTTCAATCATGTCCCACATGCCAAAAGTTTGGCATAATCTCCAAAAGAAATGAAATGCCCCAAAAGCCCTTAATCTTTTGTGAAATCTTCGATGTTTGGGGAATCGATTTCATGGGACCATTTCGTCCTTCCAATGGATTCTCATACATCCTTCTGGCAGTTGATTATGTTTCAAGGTGGGTTGAGGCCAAACCCACTAGGAAGGATGATGCTCATACTGTTAGTGAGTTCCTAAAGACCCACATCTTCCAAAGATTTGGCACACCACGTGCCTTGATCAGTGACTTAGGAACCCATTTTTGTAATAGAACCATGGAATATCTTCTGAAAAAGAATGGGGTTGTACATAAAACTTCAACTGCATATCACCCCCAAACAAATGGAATGGCTGAACTTTATAATATAGAAGTGAAAAGAGTGCTTGAGAGAATTGTAAAACCCACCAGAAAAGACTGTCCTGAAAGACTTGGTGAAGCACTTTGGGATTATCGAACTGCCTATAAAACACCCATTGGGATGTCTCCTTTTAGGCTAGTTTTTGGTAAAGCGTGTCATTTACCAGTTGAAATCCAACATAAGTCTTTTTGGGATGTGAAACCCTGTAATTTTGATTGTGAAAAATCTAGTGAAGAAATATTGTTGCAATTGGATGAACTGGAGGAGCTTCGACTTGAATCCTATGAGAATTCCAATCTGTACAAAGAGAAGGCTAAGGTACTCCATGACAGACACATCCTGAGAAAGGTATTTCATGAAGGTGAAAAGGTAATGTTCTTCAATTCTCGATTCTGAATTCACCCAGGTAATCTTAATTCTCGTTGGGAAGGTCCTTTTATTATTACTAATGTTTACCCATTTGGTGCAGTACAAGTCCAAGACCCCTCTTCCAAAAGGACATTCATGGTTAATGGACATCGGTTAAAGCATCACTATGAGAGGTCTCACAATCCGGGAACCATGTCGACTTCCATCGAATCCCCATCCACTTCAATAGAACCACCACTGGATGGAGACCCAGCAAATCCAAACCAGGGGGAACCTCTTTCCCTTTAACTCTCTCTCTATCTTCCTCTCTCTCTATTTCTTCTTCTTCCTCTCTCTTTCATTTTTTTACCACTTTCTTCATCGAACCCTTTTCTTATCGTTCTCTTTTGTGTGACTATGTATTTAAAAAAACACTAAAAAATAGTAAAATACAAAAGGTAAAAAAAAGAGAGTCATAATTACTCACCATTAAATTTTCAAATTTTGTCGAACCTTTTTGGGGAATCGAAAGACATGTTTTCATATCAAAAATTTTGCATTTTCATCATGACTTTGGATAAATAATTTTGTGTCAAGAACAATAAATGTTTAATTCCCAATTTTTGATTTGGAAAATGATTTACCCGTACCGTGAGGAACATCATTAGCTTTCATGCCAAGGCCACCTATGACCATCTTTTCAAAATGTGTGTTTTTCACCCCCATTTGTGAGTCTTGAGTTTGTAGACCTTCGAGCTGAATTTCCTACTTTGGTGTGCATTAATATGATAGAGGCATTTTTTTAACCTCATGAGAATCACAATGGCCAAATAGCCTCCCATTACCCTACATTAATCCTCCTTTTGAAAGCCCCTTCAAGCCTATGTAAACCTTTTCTTTGATAGCCACATTACAAACCCAATACCTTGTCCCACCCAACATCTACATGGATTTACATTGCATAATTTCTTGAAATTTAAGTGTGGGGAGGATGGATTTAATTTTGGGTATCCTTTTCTTGATTTTCAACGTGTTGTCATATTCTTGAGGGAAAGCATCCATTTTAGTGTGGGGGAGAGGGAATAATTTAGTGAGTTTTGTTGTAACGGACTCATCTTGACGTCCTTTTCTACAAATATTATTGAAAAGTGTTCAAAAAAAATCAAAAAAAATCAAAAACAAAAAAATGCAAAGAATGGGTTGTGTCTTGGTTAGGTCAAAAATCACTCTTCCTCAACCTTTGATCTTGTTATAACTATTACAATTAGTGTCGTGAGGAGATCAAACATGGGTTGGGTGATTAGTGTGAGATCTATTTCAAGTTCAACTTTCGAAAAAAAACAAAAAAAATGAAAAGAAAAAAAGGAAACTTATGTTCTTGGGAGAAGCTTTGTGTTTTGTAAATATTCCATCTTCTCATCCCCTTGAAATTTTATTCCACTTTTGTGTCATGCTTCATTTTTTCCTTTGTAAAAATGTGTTTCCATTTTCTTCCATGTTTCAGTTTCAAAAAAATTGTGCATTGTTTTATCCATGTTAATGTTTTAGCCCCTCTTTCCACCCTTTTGGACATTATAATCCTACCGTCCCATAGCCACAAAAAAACCCCTAAAAAGTCCTCTTGATTATTGTGCACTTTAGAATGGATAATGGAAGCTGAGAGCTCTTTCAAACTCTAAGATGTTCACTTTTGGTTGGTGAATGAGTGAAGCTCCATAAATTAATTTTATCATCTTGAGTGGAGTAAGTTTTGAGTGCCCACATTTTCTATTTCTAATTTTGAGCATGAAAAATGAATTGTTTTTGGAACATTCTTTCTGTAAAAATTTGTGGTGGAATTCAATATGGATGAGTGGAATGGTCTGAACCTCCCCTGATTGGTAAAAAAATAAAATTTTAATATTTGTTGGTGAGTGAAAATGATTTTGTCATGTTTTTTATATTTGTTGCACATGAGGACATGCACAATACTAAGTGTGGGGGAGTTGATGTTATTCATTTATTAATTACATTTTACTAACTCCCTTTACTGATTTTATATGAAAAGTGCATAATTCGTGTGTAATATTCATATTTTAATATTAAATTTAATTTTGAGCACTATTTGAATAAATCTAGATTTGAGTCAGTTTAATGTATTATCTATAACTATTACTATAATGATCCAAATTTCATGGTTTTTGTATTTTAGGATTCCTATTTCAATTTAGAACATTTCATTAGAAGGGATCATGTGCCAATTCGGCCATTTGAAGGTTCATATGTACCACACAATAAGGCCCAATGAATCTCTGAACAAACTGGACCAGCCTTGAAGATTGATTTACTGGGCTCAATCCAGAAGTTCAAAACGGTTGATTCTCCACCATAATTCGGGGGACAATATGTGTCATCTTGGATAAAAATTTCAAGGCTCAAAGTCTTCAACAAGTGGCCCAAATGATTCTATGAAGTCCAGCCCACCATTCTGGACGGGAATTAAAATCAGCACACAAATGTGGACTTTTCTCCTTATCTAGAAATCCATTTGATCTGAGAATTTTCAGTGTGAAATAGGAGATATAGGATGACGACTTTGTTGAAGAACCCATTCAGATTTTAAGGCATATTCATATTCAAAAACCCTTTCACATTCTGGACTTCAAAAAGACTGGATTGAAATGGACAGTTTTACTTTGTTTAATCAACTGGCCATAACTTTTGATCCTTAAGTCCAAATGACTCCAAATTTTGAGAGTAGTCGTTCAACTTTATTATATACAGATTTGAAGAAGGAGATTTCTCTAGATTCGTCTGTCATAATGTCCATATCTTCGATCCAAGTGGAGGGGTATTACTGGAATTTAAACAGTTCACTCCTTGGGCTATAAATACTCTCCCCTTCTCTCCTTGAGAGAGGTTGGAATTTCAGAAGAGAGGATAACATATTGGCACGACCAAAGCCTTTCCAAAGGATTGTTAGTACCTTCCATACTAAAGTTTTCACTTGAGATACCTTTCCTCCTCTCTTTGTTTTCACTTACTTTCATGTTCTTCGTTTTTGTAATTTTGTAAGTCCTTTCTTTTGTAATTCTGTTTTAATGCAAGTTTCTTCTTCAATATCTCTTATTCTCATACACCTTCTGTAATTTAATATTTATGTTCTTAAAATAGTTTAAATTAAGTTGAATCTCCTTCCCTTATTTTTCTTCCTCATTCAATCAAAAATCTGTTTTTAATTATCATCATTGTCCGTGTGTGTGTGTTCAATGTACTACTCTTTTCTAATCCCTTTCTTTTTCTTCTATTATTAATTTATCATCATAATTATTATAACCAGAATATTAAACACCCAAATGGATGAGTAAATATCTCATTGGGGTGAGTCAAAATTTAGGGATGTTAAGTGATTGAGAGTATTTTCTCGATGAGTATTCGTTAATTTAACATTGTGTATGTTAGACTTAATATGTCATGGATTAATGACATCTTTTGTTTAGCATGTAGTTTCCATGGATTATTGGAACCATAAATACACTACCATAAAAAATTACTGATTGATTTTATAATCCATGTTAAGTTAAGGTTTGGATTAAAGCTTTAACACTTAGGAATTCTAATCGACGTCAACTTGTGAAGTGGGTGTTAATTTAAATGCAATATAAAGCAAAGCTCAAAGATATCACACGCTTAACTCCCTAATAATGAACTCACCCCAATATTTATCAATTTTTTAAATCAATTATAGTCAATAAATCATTTCAATTAAGATCTGCAACAAACCCCCCTAATCAAAATACAATCAACTAAAAACAAACGACTATTTCAAAGTATCATCACCGAGGATTCGACCCGAGTGCTACTATACACATTAGCAGAGCACCGGAACTTTGACCGGTGGATAGGTGACAATCGGCCATGAATTTCATATATTAATAATTTTATTATAGTTTTTAACTTCTATAACTTTTTTATATGATAATTAATCTAGTGACATTATCATGTAAATAGTGTATTCATAAGTAATAACACTATTCTGGTAAGAATAAATCATGTGTTTCTCTCTGTATAAATGATGTGGTAATCAAAAATTTCTTCTCATGTTGGGTTTAGGGCACCCACTTTTATAGTAAGTTTCTTTGATTCTCTATGATAGCACCCAGAAGTTGGAGAATAAAAACCCCAAACATTACAGAGCATGTGTGGGTAATCTAAAGGGTACCTTGATTGGATCCCCCAAGCTAAGATGGACCATTGAGGAGTAAAATATACTAAGTTCATCTAATTCATTTTTATTTTTTTAATTCATACTAAAATTAATTACAGAAAATATTTATATAGAATTGTTTTCTACCATATTGGATCTAGTTCTATAACATTGATCCAATCAAGGAAAATTAATTTTTACTTTCTTTTATGCTAATGCTATAAACCTGATTCCAAAAAAACTTGTTTTAATTTATTTTATGCTGATACAGTCAATTTAATAAATGTTGAGGCTAAAGATAGTGGTGGAGGTTGTGAGATAGTAGTAGAAGTGGTTGAGTGATGGGTATGATGTGTTAAAGGGGGATATTTGTTTGACCTATGTTTTTGTTCTTATAATTAAATGTGTGATTAATTAATTTTAAATTATTATGGTGTATATATTTTTATTGTATATATTAGTGTTATATATCATTTTGGAATAAGTTTTTTGTATTTTATAACTGATTAATTATTAGTTAAATTATTTATTTTTAATTATTTTTATTATTTTTATTTATTTTCCTAGTTTAGAATAGTTCAAGATAACTATATCTAAATGAAATCACCACTAAATAGTTTTATAGTGGTTTTATTCAAGAAAAATTAAAATAAAAAAACATCACAATATATTTGATGGTAGGTTTAATTAAAAAAATAAAAATAAATAAAACTGATGTTACATCTTTAAAAAAATTATTTATTTTCTAAAAAAATTAATAAAATTATTTTTACTTTATAAACCACTGCTAAACAAACTAAAAACTACTGCTAAATAGAAAAGAATAATAATTTCATAAATAGTCACTAAATAAAATTAAACCAACATTAATATATAATTGATATTGATCTATGTGGGGGTTTAATAAATAGATTATAAATTTTCTAAAAATGGGGATAGTGGTAATAATTGAATTATATTTTATTTATATTCAATTCATTTTATTCCATCACATTTACTAATTATTTATGTTTTAGGATGTTTTTTTATTAAAGGAACATTTCATGGATTTTGTTGATATTTCTCAAAATGGATAATTTTGGTTTATTTTATTAATTTAATATATGGAATAAAATGAATATCCATCTATTGATAAATCCTATTATTTTTTATTTTTTAAGAGAAGAAGAAGTTGGTTGAAGAAACGAAAGAGGGGGATCTGGAAAAATCATCACCCTCTCTTAGCTACATGGGATTTAAATTTAAATGGGAAACCCTTATGTATGGTCTAGCTAATGTAGAAGAGTTTCCATATTGATACATAAGAGTTCACATGGATTTACTCATGCATAATTTTACACAACTAATCTGAAATGTTACACAACTCAAGCATAAGGGTAATGCCTTTATCATATAAGAGATGAAGATTATACTTAAGAGTTAAATTCTCATACATAACAATTCTTAGGACATATATGTAAAGGTTGCCTCACATGAGTATATTTTACATTATCACCTGAGGGATATACCTTATACATGATATTTTATACCTAATATCTGATACTTAAGATTTTATGACTGGTATATAACGGTTACATAGAATTAATAGATATGGTCTACTTCAGACCAGAAGGGGGTATGTGAAGGTTTTATCCTTTCAAAAATTATAAGAATAGATTAGTAAGAAATCATGATGCATAAGAATTGGACCATTTTCCACTGCATTCTTCCAATAATCCAAGACTCTAACTAAATCTTTGTAGAATGTATTTAAATATCCTCATCCATAAAGATATTTCTATAAATTTTGTTGACTGCATGAATTAATATATTATAGGAAAATGAAATATGATGGTGAAGAAGATTTAAAGGGGTTAAGAATTCGAAGAAATGGATTTTTAGGGAATTTAAAATCTCAAAGAAAATATTAAAAACCATATAGAATAGAATCTCACAAAGCTCACTACTATGAGGAAATATCCTACCGATTGAGCCATGGATCCATGGAATTCATCCCATGCATATTTTGAAGCCTACTAAATCCTATACTACATATTTAAATAATTTTTCCCCTTTAATATAGAGAGTGTTTAACCTATCCCTTATCAATTCAATTTTAAATAGGGTTTTCACTTATTTTTGTTGCAAATGATTTTCTTTATTTATTTTAATAAATAATGGTATTTTATTTATATCTATATATCTCTCATATTTTCTTTTTTTAATTTACTATTTTCTATAATACTCATGATAATGACTAATTAACTTGAGACTTATCCTTAGGGGAGGTTCCCTCCATGTTCCTAAATCCTAACTTTTAATTTCTCGATGTTTATTTTATGTTTTAAATGAGGCGAGGGGTTTGGTATAGTGTGGTGATTTTTTACCTCTCTATGGCATGATTCTCAATATTTTCACATTTCATACCAAACATTCATTCCCTCCCTTGGATGGTGTCATATACTCAATTGAGGTGTGTTTATCATTCATGAATATTAGATGAGGTCAGTTTGGGAATACTAAAGATACCTCATAGGCATGATAAATTTCATACTCAAAGTAGGGGAGGGTAGCTCAACTATGATGGGATTAGATATCAAATGAAATTTAGGCAATATATAATAGATAATGAAGGAATATTATTGGTACACACTAGGACTGAGACTTCTCCCCTTAACACTTACATACATTTTTATTTGTTTCCTTTAAATTTTATGCAGTTCCAAAACCCCCATATATTTCATTTTTTTTAATAAAAAATATTTTAAATACACAAAAAATTAATAGTGGTAGGAATACTATGTTTTCCAAAACTAGATCCTAGAGAGATGACCCTAGTCATCCGATGTGTTTCACTATTAGAAAATAAATAATATTATTTTACTACCTCAGGATAGGTGTGTCAAATTAAAAATCCATTTTTGGGGATCCAAGTATATTATTTTCTTTTTAATTCACTTATTCTAAATACTTTTTATTTATTTTCTTAAAAAATCAAAAAAATAGTTATTATATATATTATGTCTACAAATTCATATTATTATTATGAAAGGACTAATTTCACATGCATTCAAGAAGGAGAATTATATAATTCAACAGAATCCCAGTCTAAATAACAAAGAGATTAAATCCATGATATAATATAAAATATGACTTAGATAGAATAATACCAATGAGAATCATATGAATAGTAACTAGAGTAGTAAGAATAAGAACTAGTTATGAAAGATATTTCCTTGCTGATTTTTTAATTTTAAGAACTTGAGGAGGTCAAGAAAAAACTTCTTAAAATCTATTATCTAGACTTTCTCTTTCATTTCTAGAAGTGATTCCTAAAGTAAACCTTCCAGTGAAGATACATGTGGGATATCAAACTACCTACCAAAAACTCTAACCATATACCTCTAAGAGGTGCTAATTAAAGATGGATAATTGTAAATCAAACAAATATAGGGATATAATATACTTTAAAACTCATTTTTTTATATTTTAATGAAAATTAATTGATCAATAACTCCTCCTTTATTGAATTTTCATATTTGGATACCCCATGTATTTCCCTAGAGAGTGAAAACAACGAATAAGATTAAAATGTTGAGGTACATATGGGGTTATCTGAACACATTGAAAATTTAATGTAGGGAGTATATTAAAGAGAATAATGGCCAGTAGACCTTCATGAGGAGAAAAAACACTAACCTACATTGATTGAAGGGGGGTTTTTTATTTAAATTCATACTTTTTTAATTTCATTCAACTTGAAATTTTTACTAACTTCCCCCTAGTTAAACATGTTGAACCAGTGTTCATGAAGTTGGAATCAGAGGAAAACACCATTGGAAAAATGATATACATGGAAGAAACCTCTTTTACCCATTGGGATAGAAAATTAAAAAATGAATTATATATAAATTTTATATTGTATATATAATAAGTAGTGTATAAATTATAATGCCCCAAGATTTTACTATATATATTTCCTTTAAAAAATTTAATGTATTTGATAACTCGTTTCACACATTTCACCAAACTAAAATGATTCATGAAATATTAGATGAATATTATTAATAAATTTTATGAATATGAAGACTATTATTAAATAAAAAAATTCATCAATTATATATAAATACATGATAGGACTAAGAACACTTAAAGTTTTAAAAGGGAATTTTTCAAGAAAAGTAGTTTTTCTTTGTATATTTTATTTTCATTTAAAAGATAAATTTTATAATTTTATAATTTTAATTTAGTAAAATAAATTTCATTTTTGAATTCATCATGTTAAAATTATATTAGGCTGAATTTTTGATATTTTTCTAAAGTAATTTATTTTTAGATGAATAGTCAAACAATTTGAATTTTTCTAATACCGTCACTTTTATGACATTATCATAATAAAATAATGACTTAAAATTATTTAATAAATTTTTTCTATAAAATATATATTAAAATAAAAATCATTTAAAAATAATATGTTGAATTTATAAAACCAGTGTTTAACATTTTGGAAACCTAAGTAATATTTTATTCTAAAAATTGTTTCTATTTTCTGATATTAAAATTAAATTTTATCACTTATAGAAATTAAATTTAACAAAATAAATTTCATATTTTAGATCACTATGTTAATATTTTTTAATAATTTAAATTTAAATTTTATACATAAAAATATGATACCTAATACAATAATTAAAAACTCTGATAATGGTAAAATGGTTATTTTCAAAGAATTGTTTTATTAATGTTTAGAGATTTTTATCTAATACATTTAATTGATATATTTTATATAATTACATTTATATTATTTTTAAACATATATAAAAATATATTATCACTAATTTAATAATTAATTAATGTTTTATAATATTAAGAACACTTAATGTTTAAAACATCATTTTTCTAAAAAAAGATTTTTATATATATTATATGTTTTAATTTAAAAGTTAATTATCACTTATTTAGAGACTAAATTCGATTATATTGAGATTAAATTTAGGTCAATAAAATCAATATTTTTCAAGAAGGGCTACATTGTATTTTTAATGAAATATATAATACTTTGGTAAAAACTAGTTACCAAGTTAAAAACCGATTGGTAAAATTTTAAAATTGTGTGGTAAAAGGATTGATACATGCTTAAAAAGTGTATGATTTCATTATTTTCTACTTTTGGATCCATTTAAAATTCAATAGTTCCATTCCATCATTGGAAAGGTCCTCGGTATTTACAAAAGTTCCATTTCCTCCACTTATAAAATGAGATCGCTTACACCAAATTTATCCACCCATTAAAAATATATATATCTAAAAAAATATTATATAGTATCTCATCAAACATATCCCCATTTCCTATAATCCTTGGTCTATAAAAAATACCAAGAAAAGGAACCATAAGGTGTTACCCAAGGGATAACATCCAAAGAGAAAGGTAATGTTCTCGACTGAGCTCTCTTATTTATTTTCTTCTTATACCAAGCCAAATTCAGTATAATACATAAATTTATAATAATTTTATTATTATTTATATTCTAAATTTTTATTATACTAATGTAATATCACTTTTCTAGATTCTTCCAAAACCATTCAATAATAAATATGTCGTCATGAGTACGTGTGGACTACCACCTCCATGAACAGCGTGTTCTATTTTTTATACTATTAACATGGATGACTTTAAAAAATTTATTTAGTATAAATTAATTATATTTAAGAGAATATAAATAATTTTTAAATATAATATAGTACCTTCTATAAGTGATATCAATAATTAACATCGATAGTAAACCTAACCACCTTAAATGTACACACCGGGGAACTTTTTTAAATTTGACTACATTTTGATAAAACCTATGGAAATATATAGATTATATGCTAATGTAATAGTAAAAGATAAAAATATATAAAATTATAGTTATTATGAAGATATTTTACAACAAATTTTATCACAATCAATATTCTGATGAAGTTTCTAAGAAATCGATTGAACCACCTCAAGTGACTGCTATAAATGAAAACTACTTAATAAATAAATAAATAATGATAATAAATAAAAATTATAAAATGAATTATAGATGGATAAGGTTCTTTAGAAATTTTTTCATGAACTTAGTTTAATTATTCAATATGTTAGGTACACATGCAGAAGTAATCGGGATCCAAGATAATAGTTTTTTATCTCAATTTTTCTTTATTGAGATATAATGTATATTCACCACTTGATTACTTTTTATAGTGTATATATTGGACATGGATTTCTTTTATCATAATTTTTCAAAAAAATTAATTTATTTTAAAATCCATCCAATTTCCTTCCTTCCAAATATTTTCAATTCAAATATTACGATGTTGTGAGGGTTTTTTTGAAACTCAATCCTTGTTCATTAAGTTATGTTTATTCTTCTTGAACTTATTTTCAGATAGGTTGGGTACTATTTAACACCCTTTTTGGAGTATTTTATTTTTTATAAGAGGTCTGGAATCATCCTAATGTGTTCTTATGACAACATGGGGAGATTTTTGGATACCCCTCTATTCATTGGAATTTTTGACAAGGTGGTCGAGGTGATGTTTAGATTTTTTAACAGATGGAGCTTGATTGATATATGTGTTATATTTTTTTGTAAAATAGGGGATGTGGTAAAAAAAATTCATGGATCTTATAATGGATAAAAAATGATCATATTAATGTATAAGTCCATGTTACAAGACTTATAAAATTTCATGGGATGATCCATGAAGGCCGTAAGCCATGGGTAAGTAATCTGGAAGCATATTTGTTGAAATATGAAAGATAATATGAAATAAAAAATGTATAAGTGCCCACATATGAGATTTTCCATTTATTCAATTCGGTCAAAGGTCCATGTACACAAAATCATCTACAAATAGGTTCTATGTAAGGTAATTTTTTGTGGTGCAAGAAAATTCTCCATACCCATTTTCCTCACATTTGGAAATTTGACTACATGATGTTCCATATATACGAATTCTAATTTAAGGGACACAAGATATGTAAGGTATTTCATGTACACGTATCGGGAAACATAAGTGAATTTGGTTATATGGATAGATTGTGTATGTGAATGTCGTGTAAGAGAAATTAGTGAGGATTGGACCATGTATGCGAATATGTATAAGGAAATTTGGATATGTAAGGATTCATGTATGAAAATTTTCCTACATAAGGTTATTTGGACACCCATGTATCCAAATCTAGAAATGTAAGAGAATTTTCAAATATATGTGTTTTCACATACAAAAATTTTGGTGAAATAAGGTATTTCTCAGTGAAGCATGAGATTTATTATGCATTTTTTTTAAGATTTTGGCCAATAATGAAATCATGTAATATGATTCTTAAAATATTTTTGAATACTTTCAAAAATCAGGGAATATAAAATGAGATCCATGATATAAGACCAAAATTAAGAAGGAATTTTTAGGTGAAGTGTAATGAAATATTCATATGGTAAGTAGAGGTTTTTACATTTTAGGTAGTGATTCCACAACGAAGAATTATAGGAAATCATGGATTATGGAAGATTGAGTTTTTACATGAAACATTCCAAGGATAAAGGGTGATAGTGGTGTGGAGGTGTATTATCCAAATGAATTTTATGTATTTACAATACAAATTTTCTTAGTCATGTGGAAATATAGAAAGATATTGTAAAATAGAGTATTTTTAGTATGGTATTAGATAGGAAGTCTTCTTGAGTTCTCATTTTTGAAAAATAGAAAATCACTTCAAATCGACATATTTAGAAATGGAACCAAGGAACAAAAAATGTGATATCGGAGGTGACATTATATCTTCCAAACAAGAAAAGAAAAAAAGGAGTAAGAAGAAGACAAAATAAAAATAAATCAATATTCATTAATAAATCCATGATAAGAGGAGAAGGGAGATCAGCTGATTTTTTTTTTTGAAACCTATATAGTAAAGGAAAAGAGGAACTTTATCAATCCTAAATCTTTAGTTTTCTTATAAGATAACGAGTTTTCACATCGTGACATAGTAAAGAGGAAGTAAATACTGGAGTGCAGTAAATTAGAGAAGTTTTAGGTTTGTTCTGGAAATATGGAAATGTTGTGAAGATGAATTTCACAGTAAGCCTATAAAGGAGTGGTGTAGAGGATTTCATCATCACATCCATTTATAATATAGGTTTCATTAATCACTTACGATACTAGTGATGAAGAGACCTATACGTCTACAAACTTTTCGGGATTCCTACCCTGGAGTAATGTGTGAGGTAAGAGGAAGGTGTTTGTGAACCTTCAGAGGAATCTAACCATGGGTGAAAGTGGACCAACCTATAACTTGTAAATTTAGTGAGTCTTGGGTGGAAATGATCCAACCCATAACCTCGTTACCACCAAAATTAGTGATCCTAGTGGTTAATTGGTCCATTAAAACAATTTTGATATCATTGAACTTGAAGTATCTTAGTGAGGCTAAACCAAGTGAAAATATTTATGCCCTCAGATACATCACATCTCTACATTTGTACAATAATTTTGTGAGGTTTATGGTTAAGTTATTGGTTTAACATATCTCATGCACAGGTGGAAATGAGATATTTAATTTAAAATCAATAAAAATGTTTTAAATTGGGAAAAACATGATTCACCCCTCCCCCCATCAGGGTTTCTAACAATTTGTATTAGAGGGTTGGGTTCTGACTATGTTTTCAACCATAGAGTAAGTTTTTCAAGTTCTTACACAAATGGAGACAATGAAAAAAAACCATTTTTTAATGGTCAAAAATTTAAGAGGTTTAATAATGGGTTTCTAGCCTATATAGAGGATTCACTTGGAGTCCCTTGAGAATTTTTGTAGGAGTTATTATTCCATTGATCTGACATGGAGTTATCTTTGAGAAAAATAAATTAATATTGTGATTGATACCTCAGTCAAAAAGTCATTAAAGGATTCTCTTGAGGATGAAGTTTATAAGTAGATTTCTCATTGAAGATTATATAAATGCATATAGATTTAGTTGGAAGATTAATTTGTAAAAGAACAAAGTATAGATGAAAATTTCCTTATGTATAAAGGAAATAATAGTGATAATAATAATTCTAAAAAGAAGTGATTTTAGTGGTTAAAAGTAAATAACATACATTTGATATGAAAGAATGTGTTCATGAAATGACTAATAGGATATATCAATTATATAAGTGAAATTAGAATAATGGTAAGTCATGAATGAAGTGTATTATGGAATGGTTAAAGAATATTCCCTGGAAAATAAAAGGCTAAATATGGAAGAACTATCCAATAATTTCATCAATAAGATAATGGGAGAAAATATAGAGTAAAAAGTTACATGAATGAAGCTCTCTACTAATAAATGGGTTGGTCTAATATGACCATCCCCACTCCTCTACTTGAGTATGTTTGAGGTAACCCTCTCCCCATGAATTAAATTTTTTATAACTATTTTTTAGTTGATGAAGTTTTATGGGGAAGATACAATCCATGGGTTAGTTGTGCTAGAAAATCACATGGTTTGATGTTGAATGAAAAATCTATCAAGAACTGAAAAATGTAAGAAACTAGTGGATTTTTTGGATTATTTCGAGCCTTTAGTTGATATAAGGCATAAATAAGAGGTCAAGGATAAACTTCACCTATCCATAAGTGTCGAGTGAAATTTTTTTACTAATCAAGATCACCTAAAAGTTTCCTTCTAAAAGAGAATTGAAAATCTAGAATCTAAAAGGTACTTGAGGTGTTCAGCAGTTTGGACAAGAAAAAGATACTAAAATGAAGTTGAAAGATGTGTCATGACCTTATATAAGTTTTCAAATGTATTATGTAGAATCTAAGTTAATTTTAGGGGTATTAGGTCTTAAAATGAGTGGTATAATACCCCTAAAGTGAATAGGATGGACCTAAGTTGAAGAAGCATCATTATCATTTTTCATGATTATCTGTTTTTTACTTACTTAACATTTGGTATTAGTTATCTCTATTTACTAGATACCCATTACTGCTGAACTAAATATTTTTTCCCAATAAGTGGAACCCACATATTGTGAAACAATAATTGGTATCAGAATATGAAGATATGGAGGGATAAATATGATCTGTAAAGGCAATTAAGCCTCAATTTCACAATATGAAACCTATGAAGAGAAAAAGACGTGGAATTTTTTGGGAAATTGGAAAAAATAATCTTATAGAATGTTTATAAAATCATGGGTTACATGGAAAACTTTGGTATTTTTCATATAAAATCATTTTTCCTTCATGAATCTCTAACTCAGTAGTCTTATAGAATTTTTTTGATAGCCCAAATTCTAAGTGGTAAATCTACTCATTGAATTTCTTGATCAATTTAAGTTGTGTATGAAATTTTTCAATTGGGAATATCAACTAGAAATTTGAAGTTCAGATTGGTACAAAGAGTAAAAGGTTTTTTCTATAAGTGAATAAAAATTTAGTCTCATCAATATAATTGAAAAAGTGTGATACTACAGGATCAAGTGGTTTGATAATGGTGGATATGGTAAGAGTAGGGGAATATTTCTCCATCCTTAATGATGGAAAAAATAATCCCATGAGAAAACACCTCTCCTAAAAAACATGATTTGAAGGGGTTTGGTCAGTCCCTGTATTTGGTATCAGGGGGTGTGGGGTACCTTTGATCCTTAGGTCATACACTGAGGTGGATATTTGTATCAAAGGGATAATTGAATCGCATTAGTAACCCCTCTTGAAAAAAAGAGGGAGTTGAATTTCTTCCCAGATATTAAAGGGGAGAAAAATATTGAGTAATCCTAAAAATGAAAAAGGGGTAGATCAATATCTCTTAATCTAAAGTTGGAAAAAAATATCCCTTTCAAAAGGGTAGAAAATGATGAAAAAAGGATAAGATTATAATGAATGGAGATCATGTTTTATCACACCCTAATGGTGAGAAAATAAAAGATAAAATCTACTCATAGTTGGATTATTTTTATTTCATTGAAAAGGGGGAGATTATGTATCATGGAGAGTATTGTCAAAAAAAATCCAAAGGGGGGATTGTTGGACACCCATTAGTGAGTGTTGGATTTATTTACAAGAGGTTTGGACGTAGCCTAATGTATTTTTTTGAAATAATGGAGATATTTTTGGATTCCCCTAAGTTTATTTTAATTGTTAACATGGTGGATAATGTTTTGTTTGGATTTTTTGATAGATGTATCTTGATCTATATACATTTTGGATTTTTTAACAAAGGGATAAGGTGGATAAAGTGGTGCATGAAGATTGTTATGGTGATAAAATGATTGTATAAATGAATAATGTCATGTTAAATCCCTTGTAAATGTTCATGGGGTGATTCATAAAAGCCTCAAGTCATGGGAAAGATAAATGGAAAAATTTTAGTTCAAATTTGAAATAGTAATAGAAATATAGAAATTGTATAAGTACCCATTGTAATGTTCCAAACCTTTCAATCCTTTCCTGTGTATTTTTTCTAAGGCTTTCAAGGATGTATGAGAGTTTGGTAGTTATTTTAAGGCTTGAGGTGGTGTTTTGATTTTTTAAGGCACACCACAGCTTTTAAAATAGTTTAGAAAGTTGTTTTGGAGGGATTTTTTTTTGGTATGCTCCTGTGAAAAATGAACACAGAGACCATTCCCTAGGAAAGGAATGGTGTTAGGCATGTTGGCCCAATGTTCTACTTATGCACCATAAAAATCCTTGAAATTCCCTGTGAGGGTGTGGAATTGGGAGTCATTATTTACAAGAGCACCTATTTGAAATGGATAGAAGTGGATCAGCATGTAGTATCCTTGGGCATGATGAGGGTAAAATACATAGTAGATGGGTGTTAGGGTGTGGCGTCGGGACATGGAAGAAGACAGAATAACCGCCATGTATTAGATCATTCCATGGTCCAGGCCATGGTGGCAGTCAAATCTTGTTTTTAAAATGAGTAGAAAAATAGGATCTCACATGATGGATTCAGATCACGCATTTATCAGACCCAACATGGGTTTTTTGGATCTTCTTTACACCGTGATGGAGATTATCAGGTTTTACTCATAAATTAGTGGGCGTATGCCCCCTTTTTTCAAGTTTCTAACCTTCCTTATACCCTTGGTTGGACCATATTCATCCTACCCTACTCCAGTCACCTGTTTTGGTGTTTCGAACCTGTTGTTTAATTTTCAATCATATGGATTGGATTTCTTTGAACCAATGTAACCTTCTCTTTCCCTATTATTCCTTACAACCTTTATCTTCCATTCTAATATTTCTATAGTGTAATTTTCCCTCTATTTTGTGTGTTTTTTTATAGAGTATTTCTATGCATAGGATCTGGTGTTGATTCCTTCGATATCAGTGGTGGTTGATACTTGATTTTTGTGTGTTTCTCTTTGAATATTCAATTGAGGTAGGGGATCCTTCATCTTTCATACTTTATATGTACATGTGGAAATATCATTCTTTTTACTTCCTTTAGGTAGACACTATACAATGTATTATGAAGATAATTAATTGGTTTAACAAAAATTTAAGGTAAAGGGAAGAAATCACATGACTTTTACTTATTATTACGATTTTTATATATGGTTGAGCATGCTTTATACTATTTCTAGCTTTGTATTATATTGATATTATGTTATATTATTGTGGCTATTGAAATTGGTGAACCTTATTGTGTTTTTTTTGACTAACCACACATGAAAAATTATATGAATGTATATATAGATAATAAAATAGTTTCCCAATTAATCTCCTATTTGTGTGTTAATTACCTTGAAAATATTAAAATAAATATGAATAAATACCTTGATAAACTAAAATTTGATTTGTGGTGGTTGTGAAGTATAGTGGTTGTGGTGTGTGGTGGTTGTGATATGTAGTGGTTGTGTTGTGTCGTGGTTGTGATGTGTGGTGGTTGTAATGTGTGGTTATTAAGATAAGGGTCTTTTTTAATTCAAGAAGATGCATTGTTTGTGTTTTGGTTTGTTATATTATTCTAGTTTATTGGTATTGATAGAATGAAGTTTTAATGAAGAAATTGAAATGACATGGATTGAAATGGATAATTAACTCTTGAATTAAAACGGGAAGTGTGGTTGAATTTTTTTAGGAATGAAATTAATGGTCTTGACTAAAGTAATATGGTTGGTAATTAGAAAATATAGAAATGGATAAACTGAAAATAAATATGAAATGTGGATTTTTCTTTATAGCTTTCATGTGTGGTGTAATTAATTTAGAGGTGGTAGCAGTAGTGGTGGAGGTTGTAAGTACTTGTAGTGATGTTGTAGTTGGGGTGTTATATATATTATGAACCCATAGGTTAGGATTTTCTATGTGTGTGGATATTATATATTGTATTTTCATTTTTGATTTCTTTATGAAACCCACCTGCATCGAACACTATGTGATGACTCCCAAATGTTTTGGGGGGTTTTTTACCAATATCCTAGACGATGAGGATAGATGGATGAATATATCCTCTTATCTACCCTCTCTTCTATGAAAGGTTCTTATGAATGGGTGATGATGGATCATGAATATAGTGATCTTATGGTTTGGTAATGAGATTTATGGGGTGGTTCATAGTAGGGGTCATACATTGTAGTATGAGAGAATGAGGTTGATGTCCTTCATGTTCATGATGCCATACTAACTTGGTAATGGGAGTTTTTATGGGAGGATGAGGATGTGATGACCAATTGCATATGGGGTTCTTGGTACAATATGGTTTCCCATGTGTATTTGGGTGGGATGTGATGTCCAGTTGTGTGTGGGGGGTTTGTAATGATACAGTTTCTTAGGTGTCTTTGGGAAGGATTATACAAAAGGTATGGGAGTTCCAAGACATATTATAATGGGGTTTGAGAGTGTAAAATTAGTGAAAAAGTGGTGTGAGGTACCACTTTTATCGATATTCTTCAAATTATGTTACTATACTTGGATGTGTTATTTGATGGGCAGGCCATAGTGATTATGGGGTTGGTTATTTAACCTATTTAGGTGTGTGTTGGACCTATTTTTAATCCACTGGTGAAATAGTATACTCTTTTCATAGGTTTATGAGAGACCTTGGGTATGATCCTATTAAGTATGCATGTTATTCTCACCCCATGTATATACAAATTATTTTTTTTATTTTAAAGAGTATTTTAGGGACTGGGATTGAAATTACTAGATGGTATAGTGTATTTTTTACTGAGTCACTTTCTTAGGAATTTCTTTTAGGTATTTATTTGGAGATTCCTTTTTTTTTACTTTATACATGCATTATGGGATGGTTTCTGGTTTTCCTTTATCTTTATGTGATGGATTTACTTAGTGGTTTTCATTATATCTCCAAATCCTACTATTATTATGAGGATAATGTCTTCCATGTGTGATATTTTATATACCCTCAGTGCTAAACACCAATTTGGGGCCTATTTAATGTGGAAATCATGGAAAATTATCTCCCTTCATTTTCATCCCATGAGAGGTAACTTTAGAGGTTGTTGGTCCTGATAGAGTCGTATCATAGGATTTTCATTGATAGATATGATGGAGATTAGAGTTAGTCACTTTGAGGATCTCATGGGGTAGTAGGGTGATGGTTCTAGTTCATATTGGTGAATGAATTAGGATAGGGAGAGTGGCTAGGACATAGGATTTTATGGCCCACCATGATCCAATGAAAAGACCTTGAGTATAAAAATGACCAAGTGATGTGGTTTCAATTGTAGTGTATAGACATAAGAGAGGTATATGCATCATGATTGTTTTTTTTCTTGTCTAAATTTGGTGGTATTGGGTAGTTAAAATGAATTAATTTAAAAGAACTTAGTAAAATTATATATTATTAGTATTAGATAATATTTTTTTTAATTTTCCTTTTATGGCACATGGATTTCATCTGCATCTGGTTTAGGCTATTGAAGTTTAGAATTATGACACAATTGACCATCATAGGGTTAACCTAGTTGAGGAAACTGATCATTTAAAAACTTTATTGGGTTTCTTTTAGCAGAAATCATTAGTGAAGTATGAGGGAAGTGTCTCTAACTGAGATACAGAGTGATGGTTGGAGGATATTGATATTTCATTCAGTCTTATTTAGGCTCGGGTAAACTATTGGGTCCCATTAGCAGCCAGCCAGATGAGAGTTGCAGTTCATCGGTAATGGAAATTGTATCTCAGGAAGTGAAAGGAGTTGAATGTTTCTTGGGTTGACTTCCATAAGGTGTTTCAATTAGAGTTCCTATCATTGACCATGAAGGTAGTGAATAGGAAAGATCCTCTTTCTATTCAGTAGGAGAGTGTGTTAGAGTGAGATATTGGAATCAAGTTCAAGGATATTTTATGTTTCTCCCCTAACCTTTTCCCTAATGAGTATTCTTGTGAAAGGATTCTTGAGGAGGCACTCTACCCTTCAATCCATTATATAGTCTCTCCTTTTACATTGATGATATATTTATAGGTTTAGAAGAAGACGGATGTTACTAAGTGTATTCACTCATGAGGAGGGTTATAATGAGAGGAGAACCAGCATGGTTCCTTGAGTAGAAGAGTTATTAGTGGTAAATCTTTGGAACTAGGGCCTTTGTGGTTTTGACCAGTGAGGAGTCAAACTCAGAAATTCTTTTTATCCTTCTTTGTATAGTATCAGTCGTTCTTTTCATAGGGTCTTTATAAAAATGTATTAACTCTTTGGGGGTCGTGGCCAACATTAGAATCAGGGCCCAGTGGTTTTAGAATCTCAATATAGTGGAGGTGGTTAGGTTCAGTATCAACCTCACTAACAACCATCGATGAGATTATTTCAAAAGCATGGGTAGAAGTTCTTTTCTCTACCTAGAGGAGATTGGGCGGGCAATTCTTGACCATAGGATATCCCTCATTTTAATGGACCCTAGACTGAGCATGGTGGTAGGGTTGACCATCAGTAGTGAGAAAGGGGATATGGATATGGATAGTTTCATTCTATGGAGGTTCTATTACTGGAGGGGATAGAGATCATTATAGGTATTATCATCTTGTTATATACCCTTTTTTCTTATATGATTAAATATCCTCACACTTGTTTGTTTCACCCACCTTAGTTTGTGTTTTTTAATAGATTTAGAGACTCTTATCTTGCCTCTAGTTTTGACTATGCTAGTCGAAGGCTAGACTATATTTCTTAATGTGAACCAAGTATGTAGACTGATGATGGGGTAGAATAACTCATGTTGGGGTCCTTTCCTTATATAGATACAATCATACAATGTCACCCTCAACATTGATTGGTTATATCTCATGCATGTGGTAATTAACTGATTCTAGAGGAAGGTTACATTATCGAATGTGAATGGTCATCATGTTGTTTTTATTGGTAAGAGAGGTTTTTAAATGGGAAGTAGATGTTTAAATCCCTCTATAATTTATAGAATAGTTGTCAGATAATTCATTATACATTGTGATGGTGGATAATCCTAGAGTTGTTGAGGAATTTATGGATGTTTTCCCTAAGGAGGTTATGACACTACCCCTTGACGTGACGTCGAGTTTGGGATAGAGTTTTAGTGAGGTGTCTATCTGATTTCGATGGATCATTATTGGATAAAACTCTATGAGTTGTGGGATTTGAGGATCCAAGAAGATGATCTAATATAAAAGGGTTTTATCTGGTCTAATGGGTTTTCATGGGGTGCTTTAGTGTTATTCGATAAGAAGAATGGTAGTCTGAGGTTGTTTGTAGACTACTAAAGGATGAATCAGGTGGAAAACAAGAATCTCTACCCTATTTTGTAGACTAGAGATATTCTCATCAATTTTAGAGGATCTAGTTGATTCACTAAGATTGATATTTAGTCTGGATATCATCAGTTGTAGGTGAACAAGGTTTATTTTATGAATACTACCTTCTAATTCTAGTGTGGGAACTTCAAGTTTGTGGTCAAGTCTTTTGGTATCAAGAACACACCATCTATGTTCACGGGGCTCATGAAATCTATGTTTTGTGAGTTCTTGGAATATTTTTTTGTCTTTCTCATCAATTACAAAGGAGGATCATGTTGATCGTCTTATATATTTATTGTAGGTCCTTTGACACCACTAATTCTATGGAAAGTTTTCTAAGTTTAATTTTTGGACTCAGGATGTGAATTTCTATGGGAATGTGGTGCCCTAATAGGGTGTATTCATAGACCCATCAATGATTGAGGTAGTTTTTTCTCGGATAGAAACTAATAATGTGGTAGAGGTCTGTGGTTTCCTCAATCTTTTAGGTTATTACTAGATGTTTTTGTATGATTTATCATAGATTGTGGCCCTGATAATATCTATAACTAGGAAATATTATGCGTTTATCTAGACTAAATAATGTCAAGAAATGTTTAACTATCTAAAGATGAGATTGATCAGTGATCTAATGATTCATTTTCTGAAATAAGGGGTGATGTTTTAGGTTTTCTGTGATGCTTCTCATACGGTATTGGGATGTGTATTGATATAGAAAAAGTTTATGATCTATTATGCTTCCTGTAAGTTACATCCCCATGAGTGTAACTATTCCACCCATGATCAAGAACAAGAAATGTTTGTGTTTTTACTAAATTTTTGGTGACATTACTCATCAGATAATTATTTTTTGGTCTTCACTGATCACATATAATTGAGGTATATATACTCTTAGGGTGAATTTAATCTGTGGGAATAGATGGGGATGGAGTTTCTTAATGACTATGAATTTAATATCTTCTACACCTTGGTAAAATGGAATTTGTTGGCTGACTCACTAAAAACAAAGTCATAGAGGAAAATTTTCTAAGAGTTTAGGGGTTCTTGTAAGGCAATGGAAGAGTTGGTGTCCATGTATCTAGATGAAAAAATAGATGATATAGGAGGTTTATTATTTCATATTAATGTATAGTATACTTTGATTTAGTAGTTAGAGGACTCTTAGTGGGGAGACTCATGGGTAGAGGTGGTGGAAAATGAGTTTTCCATACTGATACTCTATGGGGATATTCAGAGGATAGTTGGGAGTAGATATTCATTTTGGTGAGGTTATTCATTACAGTGGAGATATAGTAGGTATTCTTCCCTGAGTTTCAAAAATCACCTTTATCAGTGCACCCAGGAGTGTCTAAGATCAACCATGGTCTGAGGATGGAGCTTTGGTGGTCATGGAGAAATATTAAATGGTATAATTTATGGATTGATGTCTATTTTCTAGAAGGTAAAAGAATAAAATTGTGTTCTAGGTGGTTTTTTTTCATCCCCTAGATTTTATAGAGTGGAAGTGGGTTTAAATTTAAAAGGTTTTCATCATAGTTTTACCATAATCTCAAGGAGGATATGATTTTATCTGGGGATTGTCTGATGAATTAAATTCATTTCCTTATAATCAATGAGTCGGGTTCCATGGATGTTTTAGTGAGGTGAAATGTGGATGAAGTTTTGTATTTTTATAGAGTTCCAATATCCATTTTCTTAGATCATAGTGTTTTTTACCTTATGAGTTTAGAGATGAATACAACATGCTTCTGGTACTTGGTTATGATTTATCACTAATTTCCACCCTCATGAAGATGGGAAGATGGAGTGAACCATCCAAAATCATGAGGATATGTTGTGGTCATGCATTATAGACTTTGGCGGATCATGAGTGTAGCATTTTTCTATGTTTAAGTTTTCTTATAACAATAGCTACCACTTATCCATTGGTATGTCCCCATTTTATTATTATTTTTTGAGAGGTATTTTCATCCTTTTTGTGCTCGGTTGGGGTTGGAGAGACATCAGTTCTCAGTCCTGATGTGGTGTAAAGAACAATAGATAAGGTTCAAGTGGTTTATGAGAGGATGAAAATGGTGTCAGATAGGAAAAATATTATTACAATAATAGGAGGAGACTTTTGGATTTCAAGGTCTAAGACCAAGTGTACTTAATGGTTTTTCTACATTAAGGGTAGTGGATATTTGGTAGGGGATTAATATTTTTCTTCAGTTCGTGGGACCCTTAAATGTATTGGAGTGTGTTGGAATGGTGAAATGTCATTTGGTTATTCATTCACATATAGACAATATCCATGACATATTCTATGTATCATAGATTCATTAATATCTTCATGAAGACTCTCATGTCATTAACGAGGCAAATTAGGATATCAAGGATGAAGCATCATTCATGAAGTGACTAGTAGAGATCCAGAATCATTGGGAGAAGGAAATGTGTGGGTGAACCATTCCTTTGGTTTATTTTTTGTGGAGGCATGGTGTCTTATATAAGAGTACTTGGAGTGTTATATGTATATGTGTTCCTAATACCCTTAGTTGTTTTGAGTTTTTCTTTTACTATTTCTCTTGGATGATGTGATGCTTGAATCTTTTAATTTATGAAATGTGACTTTTTGTTGTTAATGATATGTGTTATGACTACCAGTATATAAATAGGTGATAACCCCTTCCAAATCAAGATTTTTTGTGTTTATGATACATTTTTATACTATACTAGTGATTTAGTGCTGCCTAAAGTGGACAATATCTTGATATCGAGGGCGGTTTTCCTTGATTTGTGATCTTGGAGTCATATTGTGTGAGGTTGTGATATTTATTGCCTTGGGATGTATAGAGGTTGGAATGGTGGTTTATATGGTTATGTTGAAAAGAGGTGTCTTAATGTTGGTGTGATTAGTGGTAGTGTTTCAATTGTAATGAGATCCTTGATATGTATCTTGATGGGTGGTTTTTGATACCCTTCCCTTATTTTATGTGATCTAGGATCATTTTTATTCATGAGGATAAGAATTGTTTGAGATTTATCTAATGTAATGGTCTTAACCTTCCTGTTATTTCCTTCCCATTTTTCTCAAGGCTTGGAGATGATGTGGGAGATTTTTCTAGTGATGTGGAGGCTTGAGGTGGTGTTTTGGCCTTTTAAGGAACATCATGGCTCATGAAACAGTTGGGAATCCATTATAAATGGTGTTTTTTCTTGGGTATGCTTCATTGAAAAATGGGTTATGAGATCACTCCCAAAGAAAAGAATGGTGTTGGGTGTTTTGTATCGATAGTTTTTTTATTCACCATGGATTGCCCTAAAATTCCCATTGAGGGAATGGCATTGGGCATAGATCCTTGTGGGGGAACCTGTCCAAAATGGATAGAAGAGGCTCACCACAGTGTAGCCTTGGGCATGGTGAGGGTAAAATGATAAAATGATGGGTTCTAGGGTGTTGAATCTGAATATGGAAGAAGATGGAAGAACCACCATCACTTAGACCACGTCATGGACCAGGTCATGGTGGTAGTGAAATATCATTTTAAAACTAGTGTAAAAAATATGATCTCATTTGAGGGCTTTAGATTACACACTAATCGGACCCTCCATGGGAGTTTTGGTAATTCCCTACATGTGGTGGAGTCTAGCAGAATTTTATTATAAATATGAGGTCATATTGCGCCTTTTTGGAGTTTCAAACCTTCCTTAAACCTTTTGATGGACCATATTCACCCCCCCCCCCCACTCCAATTTCCTCCCTTAGTGTTTTGAACCCCTTGGTTCATTTTGTATCATTCAGATTATATTCCATTGAATCAAGGTATAATTATCTATTCCTTTTATTCCTCTCTTTCTATTTTATCCAAATATCTTTGTGGTCTAAATTCTCCTCTATTTTAGGTGATTTTTTATGGAGGCTTTCTATGCATAGGATTTGATAGTGATTCATTCGATATTGGTAGTGGTGGATCATTGTTTTTTTTTGAGTTTCTCATTTAAGATTCAATTTAGGTAGGGGATATTTCATCTTTCCTCATTTATATGTACATGTGTAAATATCATGCTTTTTCCTTCCTTTAGGTTGATATTATTCACCAGCTTAATGAAGATAATTAATTGGTTTAACTAAAATTTAAGGGTAAGGGAAGAAATTACATGAGTTTTAATTATTCGTATGATTTTACTATATGAGTGATCATGTTTTCTACTCTTTCCTACTTTAGATTATGTTGAGATTATGTTATGTTATTGTGGTTATAGAAATTGGTGAAAATTTTTGTACTTATTTTTTTGACTCACCACACTTGAGAATTATTAAGAATGTATATCTAGATAATAAGTTTATTGCCCATGGAATCTCATATTTGTGTGAGAATTCCCTTGAAAATATTGAAATAAATAATATGAAAATCCTTGTTAAAAAATAAATTTTATGTGTGGTGGTTGCGACATGCAGTGGTTGTGGTGTGTGATGGTTGTTATGTGCAGTGGTTGTGATGTGTAGTGGTTGTGATGTGTTGCGGTGGAGACATAGGGATTATTGACTTGAGGAAGATGGATTTTTTATGTTGTGTTGTGTTGTTCTAGTTTCCTAGTAGTGATGGAATGAAATGTTAATTATGAAACTGAAATAGTGTGTATTTGAATATATAATAAACTCTTTAATTAAAATGGGAAGTGTTATTGAAGTTTTTTCGAAGTATTGTTTTTAAATATGAAATGAATAGGATTGAATAAATGAACTTGGTTGGTAATGGTAAAATCTGGAAATGGGTTAACCTGAAGAGAAATATAGAATGTGGCTTGTAGTTTTCATCTTTCGTGTGTGGTTTAATACATTTAGAGGTGTAAACGGTAGTGTAAAAGGTTGTGAGGCCTTGTAGTGATGTTGTGAGTTGGGTAGGTACCCTTGTTATGAACCCATAGGTTGTTCTTGTGTTTGTGTGTGAATATTATATATTTCATTTTCATTGTGATTTCTTTATGCACCACACCCACGTTAAGAACTATGTGTTGACACTAAAATGTTTTGGGGTGTTTTCCAAATATCCTAGATGTTTAGGATAGATGGTTGGTTACCCCCTCTTCCCCAATCTCTATTCTAGGAAAGGTTCATACACTCCGGATTTGATGGATTATGGATATAGTTCACTTATGGTTTGGTTGATGAGATTGATGAGGTGGTTCATAGGAGGGTTCATGCATGGTAGGAGGAGGGAATGAGGTTGATGTAATTATTATTTATCATACCCTACTAACTTGGTTACGACATTGGTTATGGGAGGATGACAATCCAATGACAAGTTTCATGTGGGGTTCTTGGTACGATTTTCTTGTGAAGGTTTCATTGGGTTGGATGTGATGTAAAGTTAGATATAGGGTTCTTGTCCTGACACAGTTTCCCAAGTATCTCTAGGAAGGATTATATAGAAGGTACGGGAGCACCAGGATGTATGATGTTGGGGTGAGAGCAGAAAATCAATGGGAAAGTAGTGTGTGGTACCCTTATTGTCAATATATTTCATATTATGTTATTATACTTGGATTTTTTTATTTGGTGAGTGGGTCATGGTGAGGATGGGATTGGTTAGTTGACCTATTTAGACATGTGTTGGTCTTGTTGTTTGTCGACTGGTGCAATAGAATTTTTTTTCACATGTACATGAGAGACCTTGGGTATGATCCTACTAAGTATTCATGTTATACTCACCCTATATATATACAAACTATTTTTCAGGTTTCCATGGGATTTTGGGGACTGATCTGGACAATACTATCCTGAACAGTAGATCTCTTACTAATTTTCTACCTTAGGGCATTATTCTATGTACTTATTTGGAGACTCTTTGTATTTGTTTACTTTATAAATGCAATGTGGAGTGGTTTTGGGTTTTCCTTTCTCTTTTTGTGATGTATTTTATGGTTGTTTTTCATTCTATCTACTGATCCTACTTTTATTATGAGGGTAATTCCTACCAAGTGTGATATTTTATATACCCTCAGTGTTAGTCTCCAACCTGAGGCCTAATGAAAGTGAGACTCGGGGGTCATTATCTATATTCCTTCATTTCTATCCCAAAAGGAGTACCTTCATAGGTAGGGGTTTGTGACACCCATATATGGAATTTCCTACACATGAAATTTTTCAAATCTCCTCATACATAAAATTGGTTATATAAAGGTTCGATATAAGGGAATTTAGGTGGCATAAGCAAATTCTGCATACCATTTTCCATTGTGTAAGGAAATTTGGCTATGTGACATTCTACATATGAAAATATTTTCATATATAAATATATCTATATAAGTAGGTTCATGTACAAAAATCTGGTGATTTGTGTGAATTTGGCAGTGTGAATAGATCATGTATATGAATCCCTCATAAGGGAAATCAGTGAGGAGCAGACCACATATGCAAATATTCATAAGGAAATTCTTTTATGTAAGTATCCTTGTATGAAACTTTTTCTCTGTAAGGGAACATTGAGACCTATATATCCAAATATGGATATTTAATAGAATATTCCTACCTACATTTTTTCATGTAGGAAAATTCTGATGATGTAAGGAATTTTTCAGTGATGTAAGGGATTTATTATATATTTTCTGGAGTCATCGTCCAATAATGAAATCACATAAGATGAATCTTGGATAGTTTTTGAATGATTTTAAACATCAGGGAACTCTAAATGGGATCTATGATCTGAGATCATAAAGAAGAAGTAATTTTTAGGTGAAGTGAAATTAAATTTTAATATTTCTAGTGGATGTTTCACACTGCAAGCTGGGATTCCATGACCACAAAGAATAGGAGATCATGGACAGTGCAAGATAATGTTTTTTCATATAACATTCCAAGGATAAAGGGTGATGAAAAGTGTGAGGTTCAATGTCCAAATGACATTTATGTATTTTCAATACATTTTTTCCATCATGTGGAAATCTAGAAAGATATTTTAAAAAATGGAGTTTAATTATGGTTGACTGAAAGTTTTTTTCTTTTATAGATTTTCAAAAGCTGCACGGTAACCTAAACACCATCAGGCGGGAACCAAAAACCACATTCACAGTTCAAAATTCAAAAGACACAACTCCCATTGAGATCCTGATCCATCACCCATGTCAGCCTTAATCAAGTCGTCGGCCTTATCATCATGAGTCACCATATTCATCATATCACCACCATCAAAGCGTCGTTCAACCACCGCACCAGTTGCCATAGATCGCCGGAGAATGTCGGATATCGACGCCGCCGCTGTCCTCATATCACCATCTTAGAACTCCAACTTTGCCACCATACAAACATTATAAAAGGTCACCATAGACCATCGATGTCAGAGGAAGATAACCATTTCACCACTGATGACCACCATCATCGTCACACATCTCCCAACAAAAACAAAGCCCCACCATTTCTAGAACAGGATCTAGAACATTCGTCGCCGACTTAAGGAAATATCAAACCAAAAACAGAAATAGCTTCAGAATCAAAAAAATGAAGAAACATCAGCGAAAGAACCCCAGGAACGGGAAAATGCAGCCACATGATGTGCCTTCTGTAACACCCCATCACTCCCAAAAACAAATCCCAAAACTTCCTTGGAATCCATAGCACTCGGCCGACCTAGGAGGAAGCAAAGGACCCGGAAGCCAGAGCAGCGAAAGAGAGAATGAGACATCCACAGCAAGTCGGGACTGACCGAGCGCCATCTTCCCATCAAGATAGCATCATCTTCAAGCCTTCATGGGCGAAACAAAGACCAGCGAGATAAAAAGTGAAAAGAATAATAACTGAGAACGTCGTGAGATTCGGAATCGGAGAGGAGGACCGAGAGCATCGAGATAGAAGGGAGGAGGATAAAATAAGAAAACGCAGGTCACAAAAGGAGAGAGTCAGATACGAGAATAAAAATAAAGATCAATAAGAGGAAGAGAAAGGATAGAAGAAGCATCAACACAAAGAGGAAGAGAAGTATTGTCGCGAGTGGCAGGGGAGAGAGAAGGTATAAAACCTAAACTACTAAGAAAGGGAACTCAGGAGCACCATAGATGACGATGAAGAAGATAAGGGAGAAAGTCTGCCACTAGGATGGATCGGAATAGAGGAGAGAAAGAGGGTCATGAGAGGAAAGGAAGAAGAAAGTGAGGAGATGGAAACCCTAGACGCCAAGAGCTCCGTCTGAAAAAGAGGCCATCCGTCAGTTTCATTATGTAATTGTATAGGAAGTATTCTTAAGTTTCCTTTTTTGGAAAATGAAAAAACACTTCATGTTGAAATTTTTTCAATACGATCTAAGAATAAAACGTAGATCTCAGAGGAGATATATTTTTTTACAATAACAAAAGAGAAGAAAAAAGGAGGAAGAAGAGAGAAAAAAAATAATATATCAATATTCATTGATAGATCCTTGAAAAGGGAAAAATAGGGCTCTATGAGTTTTCATCAACACATCCATGAGGTTATAAGAAGGTATTTTGAAAAGATTTTCTTTCAAAACAAGAATGTTAAGGAAAATAGAAACCTATATCATTCTAAAGATCTAGTTTTCCTGGATGGGAAGGTGTTATTACATCACAGTAGGGTGAAAATATATGAATCACTATAGTGCATTGAAGTAGTAAATTTCCCTATTTTTTCTAGATAGAGTAAAAAAAATATGAACTGGAAGTTCATAGAAAACATGTGAAGGATTAGTGTATAGGAGTTCACCAGCTCATTCATTCAGAACTAAGGATGTATTCATCCTAGATGATGCTGAAGATGAAGAGAACTACAAATCTATAAGAGGATCAGAGCAACAGGAGTAACAGCCACCAGATGTAGAGCTAACCGGATTGGAAGAATGAGAGGGTGTGGCTGCCACCATTGGGACCAGGCACCGTGCAGCTTTGTACAGGGAAATGCTAGCCGATCAGTAATGCAAGGTGGGGAGCTCGGTGATCAATGATGTAGAAAGCTGGGGAGGGGAAGTTCAAGTGGGTTGGGCCTATGGGTCATGTATTGGGCATGGTATGCCTCTGGTCCTTCAGGTCATGTATTACAGGTTTGTTGGGCCTTGGGCCTTGGGCCCATGGGTCATGTTCGGGTTCCCCTTCAACCCTTAAAAGGGATATTATCCATAATAAAATAAAAAAAGAAGGCCTTCAGGCCATTTGGGGCAAGTGATTCTTTGGTGGTAATGATTCAACTCAGAACCTTATAACCACAATAATTTGCGAACCAATTTGTTAATTAGTGCATAAACACAATATCGATAGCATGATCCTTAGAGTATCCTAGTGTGTGTGAACCTAGTAAAAATATATATCTACTATCATGCATCACATATCATCATTCTCACATGAATTCAATGGGGTTAAGGGTCAAGTTATTGGTTGAACATAGTTTATGCACATGTTTGAATAAGTGCCTTAATGGAAAATCAGTAAAAAGGTTTTAAATTGGGAACACCCTAATTCACCCCCCTCTTAGGGTACCTAAAATAGACCTAACAGGCATATTATTCACTTGAATTTTATTATGTTCCATTTCCTCTTTATTTTATAGGGATTTACATTTCTACCACATAAACCTCCTTCTAAATGTCTCTTTACTTAAGAATTATGATATCTGTAAGGGATTTCTTTAACTCAAATTTTCTATCTTTGACTTAAAATGTTGTTCCTTGAGCATCATTATTCTGAGTTCAATAAATTATTCTATTTTCTATTTCATAATACATTTCAACTTTTCTCTCTATTGAAAATGATTTTCTTAACTCAAATATTCTTTTTCAGTGAATTTATTTCTCATAAAATTATAACATTTTAAAGATAAATTTTAACTCCTTTAATGATAGTTTTTATTTCATTTGTATGTTCATTATTCCAAAAAAATCATTTATTATTTTAGAATCCAAATATGTGTTTAATCATGTGACAATCTTATTTTCTATTACCACTTTTCAATAGGAAGTTTTACTACCTATTTTTTTGATGTTGATTTTCAATAAAGGTATTTCATAATATTTAAAATGATTTCTATCATTTCAAAATGAAATGTTTTATCTTCCAATATACATTATATTTAGAAATAATTTATGTATTTTTAAAAATCTATTATTTAACATTCTTTCTAATAGTAAAATATTCTAAAAAATCACTTCACCTTTTTTAAACCTTAATTTCCTTGTCAAGGATCCATTATTGAAGATTGTTTCTAAAAAGTAAAATATTTCAAGTTTTTTATTAAACCTTTTTCAAATATTTATTTATTTTTAAAGGATTAAATATTGAAAGTTATTTTTAAAAGTAAATTAATTTATATGTTTTCACTTAACCATTTCAAAAATTACTTTTCAAAGTAACTGTAACTTATCCTTTTACACCAAAGATAAAATAATTTTCTAAAAACTCTTACAATTTTGATTATATTTTATCCTTATCTATAAAGGATTTATTTACTTGGAAATTATTATTCATGAATCACCCTCTAAATTTTATTATAAGATTATATTTTGGGATGATTGAATTTTGGGTATTAACCATTTACATTCTTGAGGTCAATTTTGGTGATACCAACTGGAAATGTTATGAAACACATTTTTCTTTCCATGGGTTCTTAATGATGTGAAGAATAATTATTTTTAAGTGGTGCACATATGTATGGATAATTGATGAGTGGGGTATTATAATTACCTTAAATTAATTGGTAAATTTTATAACACATGATCTTAAATGGGTACACAACAGGATTTTCCCAAGCCAAAGGGTATGGGATAAGATTATCCCAAGATAAAGGGTGTATGAGAGGATAATCCCAATAAAAACGGTATGAAATAGTATTATCCCAACCCCATGGGTATATATGAGGATTATCCCAAACCCAATAGGTTATACATATTGTATCCCATGCTCAAGAGGTTATATGGGTAGTAGACCAATCTCAAGAGGGTATGCAAATAGTATCCCAAGACCAAGATAGTGCACAGGTAGTAGACTAATCCCAAGATGATAGATGGGTAGTATCCCTATCCTAAGAGGGAATTTTGGTAGTATCCTAAGCCCATTATGGTATATAGGTTTTATCCCAAGCCCAACAGGATCAATAGGTTTTCATCCCAAACCCACTTTGTTATGAGAATCATTTGGTAATTCCTACTCAATCGGGTTAATATTTCCTATACTTTATCTCAATCCATATTTATATATTGTATGTTTATAATTATAAAATATATATTACGTTTAATTTCTCATTATTACACACAAATTTGCAATGATATAAGTTTTTTTATTTGATATTACATGTCCTTTTTCTGAAAATCTTTACTTTTGTATTTTATATAAAACCACTTTATGGCTTAGTGGGGACCATAAAATTTCCAAAAACCAATGCCAAGAATCATAAAAAAAACATCAAAAAATTAAAATAAAGTCACATTCAAACTCTTGGTTACTAAAAAATTAAAATTTCAAACAAAATATGCAAGGACATCGTCACGGTCCCCAAACCAACTTCAAAAAATAGTAAAATTCACTTTACAGCTATAAAGTACTCACCACATTAAAAATTCAAATGAAAGATTTCATGCCACCACCTTGGTCCCCCAATAGAGAAATGATTTTTCTCAATCCTCGGACCATGAAACTCTCGTCTCCCATCGTCAGCCACAACACCGTCGAGATCCACCCGCCGAAGACCTGACTATCCTTGTCGCCGAAATGATAACTTTTGTGCCCGTAAAAACTTCACCAAAGAGCCAAATGAACCAAAAACTTCCAGAATCCATTGAACTAGAGGGGGATCAACCAGAAAATTCAAAACCATAAAAACCAAAAACAACATTAGAGTCAAATAGAAAAACCTTTTCTTATCACTACTGATGTCACGAGGATGAAAACCAAACTAAAATATCATGAAAAAATGATGAAAAAAGAAAGAATTCGAAGGCTGATACATAATCCAATACAAACCTTCACCAGACCAAACATCATCTAAGGCCAAAACACACCACCAAGATCGAAGGTCCATCATAAATTTAAGAATAACAAAGGTAAAAGAACCCCAAGAACTGAAGAGAACCAACGCGAGATGCAACTTCCAAGACCAAGAACAAGATCCACACCATTGATATGTGACATTGACGATGAACGCTACCTCCAACGCCATCCCAAAACTACCAGAAACTCCTTCATACCAGACCAAAATAGATTCCAATACACTGGGAAAGTATGAAAGATCATAGATGGGTGTTCGAGTCAACAGGAAATCCATCGATCATCGATACCAACGGATCCCAAACCACTAGAGCGCCTTTGGTTCAAACCAAAGTAGAGTTTTGGCATGAAGGTTACAAAAATTAGAGCATGGTAGCGACCTTCAGGGAACATTAATCGATAGCGAACAATAGAGCATCATAGAAAAGCAGCAGAAGGAGAACTGAAAGTAAGGAGGGGGAAGAAATCCAAAATCAAAATGAAACCTAATGAATGAGAATACCGTAATGGAGATCCACCCATCATGATTACTGATGCAAGGAACATTAGTGATGAGAACTAGAGCAAGTGAGGAAGAGGGAAGGGAATGGGAGGAGAAACCCTAGATATTGGGAGAGAGATCCACCTAGAGATAAAGGTGTCATATTCCCATCTCTAATATTACATGTCTTTCTATCATGAATTATAGATAATTCGTATTATTTTATATTATTTTTCATAATACATTTCTCCCACTCTCATGTTTCCTCTCATTATTTTTTGTCTATCCCTTGATAAAATATTGATGATTTTTCTCTTACTGTCCATTTGAGATCACCATTTTCTTATGTTTCCATTCTCTAGGTTATGATGATGAGTGTAACCTATGATAATTCTATAATGGAGTCTTGTGTGATTAAATTATGAATAAGTGTTCACAAGTTTTATAAAATAATTTTTTTATGTAACTGGTCTTCAAATATAATAAACCTTCCATTCTTGGTATTGTGATATGATTTATGAGTTCTAATGTTTATCTTATGGTAATATTGAAAAAAAATATAGGTTTATATCACTTTGTATCAAATCTAGTGTTTAAAGAAATTGTTTTTGGTACCAGACCTGGGAATGTGGGCTTAGGTTCCCTCAGTTGGTATTATAAAAAGGATTAGTTGTTTTTTAGGATTATTTTATTTCTTTTTTGGGGATTAGTATTATATAACTTTAGTTAAAGCAATAAAGATAAGTCTAATTAGAGGATAAAATCCCATAATTTTGGTGAGGTTTTGAGTATGTGATTTCCCTAGAAATTACATCCCTATCTAGATACTATAAAGTGGATGTTTTTGAGTCACATATTCACCTTGGGGTAATATCCCTGAAAAGGGATAGTTCAGTATCAACTTGATATTCTCAGTTCATGATGAGTAGGCCTAAGACTGCACACCTATCTAGACACTCTTGGTTGATATTCTTTAGTTAATTTTCATTCTCTTTATAAGATATTATAAAGTATTAAAATATATTTGAATTATATGATGTGAAAGGTTATAAAATATAATAGTAAGATGACCATGAAAACCCAAGGTTTAACTGAATGAGTGATAGGTTGATCCAATTATGTCATGGTTGAAACTAAATTGTCATAATTTGAAGTAAGGGTGTCATTAGAGTATGCGTATTAGGATTGCGATTTCATAAGATAATTTATTTTAATTTTATTGGTTATTATTATAACCAATTTTTATAAATTATTTAGTTGGTAATAGGATCATAAAAATGATGTTGTGAAAGGTATGTCTCTTGAAACTTCTAAATAAGTATGTTTGGGACAAAAGTTTATTTTTCTTACATAAGTTAGTAAGGTAGATATATTATATGGGATCATGGAATTTGTTATGTATATCACATAGTTACCCTTAGGAATTCCAATTAGTAAATGATAATTATAATTTCAATGAACTAATTTATTTAGGGGGGAGAATGAAATTCCCCAAAATTTACTATATATCTTTCCTTTAAATAAATCTAATATGTTTTATAACTTGTTTCAAATGAAAAATTGAACTAAAGAGTCACAAAATATTATATAAATATTATTAATAAAATATTAAAATAATAAAACCACTAGTAAATAAAAAAATATTTGACTAAATTAAAAATACATAAAAAATAGGATGGAAATAACTTAAAGTTTTAAAATGAAATTTTTCAATAAAATTAATTTTTCTGTATATATTGTATTTTCATTTCAAAGATAAATTTATAAATTTTTTAATTTTAATTTTTTAATTCATCATGTAAAAATTAAATTATGGTTACTTTTTCAAATTTTTCAAAAATAACTCATTTTCAAGTGAATAGTAAAAAAATACTCATTTTTCTAATATTGTCACTTTTATGACATATCTTAAAACAAGAATGAATTAAAAAAATTTAAAACATTTATTATATAAATATATATATAAATAAAAAAAATTAAAATAATTCATTTAAAAACACAATATTGAATTTATAAAACCCATTTTTAACATTTTTGGAAAATATTTAATATTTTACTCTAAAAACTATTTTTATTTTCTTATATTAAAAATTAACTTTCATCGCATTTAAAAATTAAATCTAAAAATGGATTTAATATTTTATATCTTCGTTTTCATATTATAGAATAATTTTAATTTCATTTTTAGTCATAAAAGTTTGATAATTGTGATTAAATTTAATGACCACGATAATTATGAAAGGGTGATTTTCAAATAATTATTTATTAAGGTTGTGTAATTTCTATCTAATATATTAAATTGAAATATTTTATATAATGAATTTGATATTATTTTTACATATATATATATATATATATTAACACTCATTTAATTGGTATTTAATGTTATATAGTATTAAGAACACTTAATTGTTCAAATGTTGTTTTTCTACAAAAATGGTTTTTCAATATAATATATGTTTCAATTTAAAATTAAATTTTCTATTATTTATAAATTTAATTAGATTATATGGAGACTAAATTTAGGTTAAGAACAAAAAAAATCTAATAAGGGTTCAACTATATTTTTAATAAAATATATATTACTTAGGTAATGAATAGTTACCGTGGTAAAAACCAAAATGCTAAAATGTATAAATTAAGTGTTAAAAGGTTTCAAACATGTTTAAGACATGTTTGAAAATGAGTGGTAAAGGATTGATTGAATTTATATTGTCCTAAACTTCATTATTTTTAAATTTGGAAGCCATTGAACCTTGAATAGTTTCATTCCATCATTAAAAACATATTGGGTATTTTAAAAAGTGTCATTTTGTCCACTTAAAAAAAGAAGATCACTTACACCGCATTTCTCTACCCATTAAAAATCATTAGCTCTAAAACCTCTCTACCATATTGGTCTCAACCAAATATACCCTATATGTATAAGAATTCATTTTAGTACAAGTAGGGGTAAAATCCCTAAAGACCAATGAAGTAACCTTGAGACACTCATATTTGTTAGGGATTTTTGCTATGAAGTGGTAAACATTGGGGTTGATTAGAATTGGGACACTAGAATAATAAACTACTTAAGTGAATTATTTTAATTGAAGAAATATAATAGCTTAATATTATGAAATAAAAAAATTAAATAAGATGGACCAATACTAGGTTGTTGGTAAAACTAGAATGGATGTAATTGTTTTCTTTAGAAATTTCAACTCACTAGTTCAATAAGTTTATATTCAATGAGATAAGTAACCAATGTCATTGACCAATTTAATCCCTAAAAACATCAATTCTAATCAAAAATTTACTTATAGTATCACTTTAATGAGCACTCTAAGGAATTTGATCATATTAGCACTCAAAATATGGCATCGTTAAAATTGGTGAATATGAAGAAGAAAATAATTCATTGAATGGAACTATTAAAATAATAAACTATTTTAAGAATATGATCACATAAAATAACATCCAATATAGACCCATTAAAATCCATATAATCAAACCAAAAAAGATTTATTCTTTCCATTGATTCAAATCTCTCAATGGAAGGTAGAATTTAAGTTAAAGAAACAGGATTAAAGAAGAGAAAACAAACAAATAATGATCACTCCATCATTGTGAGAAAAATTTCACAAAAGATTATCTGAAGAGATTCAATCTTTGAAGAAATGGAATAAAAATTATATGAAGAATAAAATAATAAGAAAATCTAATGAATTTTTATTAATAAACAAAGGTGATTTGAACAACTTACATGTGAAAAACAAACACATGAATACAAAAATGGTGGCATAACATTACAATTGAAATAAACACCACTTCCTCAAAAATACTTCAAAAACACTACATTAAATAGGAATTTTAAATCCTTGGGTCGAGCCTCCAACATTACAAGTCACCCAAATTAATTAGGGTGGATATATGTGGTTGAAACGTTAATGGATAGTGGAATTTTCCACCCTTGAAAAAAATATGAGCCAGCTCACATCCACCCAACAGAGGCATCAAAATTAGCTTCTTGATGGAAAATTTTGGTAGTCACATAGAAGAATACATTTAAGACCTGAATTTACTCTAATAGATTATAAAATTTCTTCCCAATTGGATTTTTTGTTTTAGAAATATGTTCAAGATGGTGGGATATCATTTAGGGCCACATATTTTAGGAAATAATTTCATCTTCAACTTGGGACACTTGGGAAACCAATTAAACCTTAGAAAAAGATTTCTCCACAAATGAATGAAATATTTCTGAAGTTTTTCTCTATCTGAAGTTAAACTTTTAGATTTATTGGGCTTGATTCATGGCTGATAAAGTCATATTATTTGGCTAATATCACATTCACTTTGCATGGAATTTTCTGGGTTGAATGTCCAAAATGGCGGTCTTTCGATGTGAATATCCAAGTGCTCCAAAAGGATGAATTGTTCCCAATAGAATGGGAATCCTGGTAATAAAATATAAAATTCAAATCAAAACTAATGGGTGATTTAAAATATGTCTCAATATGTACCAATTAATAGTGAACTTTAAGCAAGAATTGAAATCATAATGTGAAATAATGTTCAAATTGTAAAATTCACTAAAATAGTGTTTATGAATAATGAGTAGCATAAAAATAATATATTATAACAATGAATATTATGCTATTTCAGTGTCTAATCACACCCCCAAAATTGAGTTTTTCTAGTCCTGAGAAAAAAGTATCCAAAAAATATAAAATTGAATTACCTTTTCCAAAAACATTTCAATATACAATGCTCACTAAAATACATCATTCCAAACAATTATGAAACCTATAAAAATAATTTAACACAAGATAAGTCCACAAGCATATCCCAAGCCTGATCCCACTACATTGTTCAAAATCATTAACACATTTCATCTAATTTAAATTAAGCATGATGATGTGTTGTGTATCATAATAGACATGGGGTTTCATTTTTATTCAAGGGGGGAAAGATAAAATTGCTGGGTAGAATCACATTTTAACATTAAGATGAGAATTCATTTTTTTTTTGTTTTTTGTTTTTTTTTTAATTTTCCATGGTAATTAAAATTTTACTCAATCAATTCAGCCCCTATAGAAAGACTTTTCCTATGACTACTAGGCTTAAATACCTTAGGGAAAAAAGTAAATCTCACATACTTAGGAATCATCTCAAGTTAACTCAGTCAAAAAAATTAAAATTACCAAAAATATAGATAAAATTCTCAAATATGGTTCAGAAAACTATGGAGTCACAATCCAAAAGTCTCTAAAGTCACACATTAGGTCAATCCATTTCTCTAAACGCAAATTTATTATTGTTTTTTTATTTTCATGTTTTTATTTTTTTATTTTTTTAAATACTGATGTTAAAATTATAATGATCACTGAACATATGTCATTTATTATGGGACCCTAATAACTCAAAATAATACCCCAAAATCAAAAGTATGTGTGTTTTGAAATTAATTTTAATGGATAAAAAGGTAACTGGTGAAAAATCACATTAGACAGACACACTTTCCAAAATATATTCTTATGAACATAAACATCGATTAAAATTAGAATGACAGCATGCAAAATTATTTTATATTCAATTTAAAAAATTTCAATATGTATTATCGTGTTCAAGGTTAAAGAAAATTTTCCTTCCATTTATGCACACAAAATTTTCTTGGAAACAAGAATTTTTTTCATTATTTCTTTTCACCCCCAACTTAGAATAACATTGTCCCTAGTGTTTAAAGAAAAGAAATTTTAGGAGAGGTAGAGGCAGAGAAGAGGATTTCTAAAAGGAAATTAAAATAAGTAAAATGGAACAAATTCACCTAGTGGTTGAAGTTAAAGTTCATGATGCTCCTGATTACTCCTTTGATCTTAATTTCACTCTGAGATGCCTCATCAATGATATAGGATTGTGTTGGAACTCTTATAAGAAATATTATTTTCCTAAAAATAAATCATCCTCAATATCCCTTGAATCTTATGCGCCAAAAAAATTAGAACATAATGGGAACCCCTTGAGGTTTCTATAACTAAAAATAAACAAAGAAAAAAATGATAAAAAAATATATCTATTTATTTTGTAACTCTAAAAATTGAGTCAATATACAGGTAAAAGCATAGTTTCATCCTGGAAAGTTGTTTTTATAATGTCATTAGCTTTAC
>CAUJRU010003481.1:0-44158 GCA_963277665.1 Viscum album
AACCGATTGGTAACTTGACTTCTTTATCACGTCAGTTATGAAAATAACCGACATGATAAATGCTTCAGAGTCATGATTTAGGACGTCGGTTATTATATAACCAACGTGATAAATTATATACAACTTTGGTTTTTAAATAACCGACGTAATAAATCCCAACTCCAAAGTGTTTTCCACATTGGTTTTTGAGTAACCGACATGAAAAATGCTTCGGTTTTTTGTTTTTTATGTCAGTTTTAAAATAACCAATGTAAAAAACAATATTTATAACATCTTTTTTAGTAACATTGACCAAAAACTGATGTAAAAACTAAAAAATAACCGCCTTAAAAAACGTTTTCTGCACTAGTGCATCAAAGTCATTTTGATATTGAATTGGGATTTTTAGTTGACTCCTTAAAAGTATGGTCACGAAACCATTCTATAAACTATTGATTCCATGTATTTCATATCCATATTTCATCCCTTGATGGATTCAAATGACTAAGAATCACTTTGTGGGTTTCAACATATAGCACAACCTGAAAACCGTTATGAAAAACATATAGGTGGGCATTTTCCTATTCTATAATAGTAATTGTGAAAAAATTTATTGTAGAAATTCCTTCACCCACAAGCCACCTGGTGTGAATAAATTTTGGTAGGACAATGATTTAGATATTTTATAGGCATTCTGTAGAGAATTCAATGACATCCTCAACAATATATCACTCCACAATACAACCTTATGACCAACTTTGATTATTGAAATACCCTTTCAAAATATTCATATACCATTCAATGGGCTACATCCATCTATAATCTATAGGATCGCATAGTCAAATCTCTCTTTCTAAGTGAACCATCAATTGAACCATCATATAAAATAATTTCAGTAGGAAGAATATATTTAATTAAAATAATATGACCTCAATTTTATTTTCCATAGTTGGAAATTTTGCTGGGTCTAATAATGTTTCATGTAGCTTTGAAAAGGAAATAGATCTTGGTTAATGTACAATGAACATTTTTGGAAAAAGTTTAGCATAATTCTACAAGAATTAGATCATGCATCAAAATATGAAAGTAATGTGATTTCCGAACCTTTTAATTTAAATATGTCATTGAAAATATATTCATTATATTTTATGAATAACTATCTTGAACATTCACACCATTCATGATGTTTTAAAAATGATATATCTCTTACTTGGAAAGAGTGTAATCAGCTGGAGGAATAAGGGTCCATTTTTTCACTCTTCATTGGCACCAAATCTCCTTGTATTTCCATGTCAATCATGTCAAACCTAGACTTAATTCCATCCTTTCATTTGTTGGGTGCCTTTAGTGATGTTCCAATGACACTATCATATAAATTATTTTATACATGAAAAATATCAAGAAAATTCCTAACATGAAAACAATTCTAGTATGGTAATTAATTAAAAACAGATATCATTTTCCAACTAGATTTTTAAGTATTTTTAAAAAGATTTACCCAAAACAGTGTCTATATATTTTACTTTCTAAAATAGTTGATCACCTGTTAGTGGAGATGGTGTTGTACCTTCTTCTGAACTACCATAGAATGATGTTGTCTACGATCAGTACTTAAGTTTATAGGGTAAAAATATATGATATCCTAAAACACAGTCTCTGATGAATGTTACAACATAATTGACTATGTACCTTGTTTAAAAATGGTACACGCTTTAGTTTCTTTAATGATATATCTTAACAATTAACATAAGTAAGAAGGTTATTTTTTTCCTATACAACGTGTCACTTAATGTGAAATATTCATTTCTATATATATATTACAACATAACACTTGCATCCAACAATAATTTCAAATATTTGTTTAATGTAGCCAGATAAACATCATATCATTACCCGGTTGTTTTGGTCCTGATATAAGTAGGTACAAAATAATGTATTTTCATTTTACGCATAACCATGGTGGAAGGTTATAATTTACCAATATAACATGCAATGTACTGTGAGTGATTATTTGAAAAACAAAAGGATTCACTCCATCTTTAGATAGTTTAAGGTGATTTTTTTTCAGCTCATTTCCAAATTCAGGATACTCATAATCAATTCTATTCAATGGAATAGAGTCTGATGGGTGATAAAGTTTCCCATATTTATTTCTTTAATTGGTGTGCCCTTTCAATTTCAATGAATTCTCCTCACTTCCATATATGCACCTAAACCTCATCATCATCATCATCATATATAATTTTTTATTAAGAAGCACTTTTGAGGAAAAAGTAGGAAACCATAAAGTACAAAAACATCAAGCAATCTCATAAGAAATGGCCGAATATCTAAATTGAAATTTTAGTCTTTTAGATCCCTTACCTATGAGAAGACTCCATTGAGGAGTGGTGGCCCACCTGTCCGGTTTGACTTTGAGGAGGTCTTCAAAATAGATTTTCATCTTGTCCCAAAATTGAATGAGATCCTCCACTGAGATCTTCTTTATATTAAATCCACGAGCCAAGATACCACATTGTTTGTTGATCCAAGATTCCTACTCAGAGGTTAGAGTAAACTTTATGCTCTTCTCAACCAATCTCTCAAAGTCCTCTTGCAAAGAATCAACCTCCATATACTTCTCTAAGAATTCTTCATTACCATTAATGATATTTTCCCACTCCTCACATTTCATCAGTTCCATTCCAACCTGGAGGCTAGAAAAATTTGCAGATTCATTTTCTTTAGGCACCAGATACTTATCGAAATATTTTTCTTTACTTAGAGGGATATTTACAGAGATTTTGGACAGCTTCATCGGTGCCTTGCTCTTGCTTGAGGATCTAGTAACCAGAGGGTTTGGAAGATCTGAATAATCTTTCCTGCAACGCGGCCTCCGGGTGGACTTAATAAAACCATCAGGGTCAATGATAGAGATTTTACCTTTCCTTGAGGAGGATCTAAGGTAGTCCCCCACCATATTCTCTTCCTTGGAGTCAGCAGGGGAATCCGAGGAGGACTGCAAATCCTCTTGTGAGGTCTCCACTTCATGGACATCCCCAGAAGCTTGGCACTCTATTTCTCCCAACACAACAAACCAATTTTGGGGGTTAGAGGTCATTCCTCCATACTTCACCTTCTCAACATAAGATTGTTTGACCTTCAAGACCTGCATTGATTTTTCTGAATCTCCTGGCTTCTTGAAACTGCGGCCCATACACTGAAATTAAGAGATTGGATCCTCCAATACTGGACCCAGTGGATCCTTACCTATGGGAAAAGCATCTCAAACCTCCTCAACCACCACAACTTCTTTGGATATACTAGAAGAAGATGGTTGCATGACCTGTTCAATATTACAAAGAGCCACTATAACCATAGACTTCGGAGGGCCAGCAACACCCAGGCCACGTTTTAATCTGTCAAATATGTCTGAGACTTTGGGTTCAGGCAGTGTGGACTTCAAAGGCTTTTGGACAGCCTGAGACCCATCACACGAAAGCACTGAATCATAGGAGATCTGTTCGGGCCAAGTCAGATTTCTCCCTTCAATTACCCCAGAATTATCCTCATATAAAGGGAAACCTTGATCATAGGATACCCCTCGACTATTGGGATGCCACCATCACCCAAATCCATCCACCCGCTGGGTCCTTTACTACCCTGCTAACATGAATGATCCAGATGCCCCAGGTGAGAACACTTCAAGCAGAAAGACTTCCAAGACTAAAACACTACAGGTTGTTTCCATTGGAATTCCTCACCTACCGAGATCTAGACCCATTAAATGGGGGGTTTTGAAACGTCAACTTCAACACAAATTTGAGGGGTGACAGGGTGAAAAACAGAGCTGGTTCTTGAGTATGAGAAGAGATACCGACCGACTAAATTACCAAGCATTCAGATTATAGAGGGGTTCTAAAAAGGGAGAGGGAGCTCGGGAAAGCTTACCCACATAGTAGTTGAGGGAGAATCCCACTTCAAATGTAGGTTGAAGGACCATTTAACTAGTTGTAAGCGGAGTCCGTTATAGGAACGAGGAGCTCCTGACCATGCAGAGATCAGATCTTCCTGGGATGAAAAGTGGATCATAATGTGGAACTTATCAAGCAGACCAATTGTAAAGACCTGTAAATTTCAAGGGATTTTTTTTCTTAATTTCTTTAGGATTTTATGAGTATGCAGTTTCTAACGGCACCTGATTCCGAGGCCCGGTGTGCCAAGAATCAATTTCCGAAGTTTAGCTCGGGTATGTTCAGTGAACGAACGAGCGGGTTTTTCTAACTTCTGAACAAGTGCTCGGAATCAAAATCCGAGGGCACCGATAAAACCAAAGTGCTGATATTTTCTTAATAAGACCTTTATTAGAGTTATTTTTTCTCGGGAGGAGTTTTTAAAAAAATGGATTAAGTGTTAAGTGAAATAAAAGTTGTGTCATAATTTTTATTTCTCTTTTCTAGGTGGTTTATTCCTAGGTAAGGGAGTTGGGGTGGGACCCACTAAAATCCTAACCCCTCTTGATTAGGATATTTGTGAGGTGGGGCCCACACGAGCCCCACCCCTTCAAATTCTTCTAACTCTACTAACCCCTCAATTAATTTGCCAACTTGACATCCAATTAATTAGTCTATTCAAGATTAATTAATTAAGTGAATTTAACTTTTGAAGTTTTGAAATATTGTCATGTGTAAATAAAATAAGGCAAAGCCATATTTTATTTTGGGTTGTTGTGTTGTGTGGAGAATTGAGAGAGGGAGAGCTCCTTACTTTGAAGAACTTCATCTTCTTTGTTGAAGAACATGAAGGATGCCGACAAGCCGTTCCATCTTCTCTCCACGTCAAAGAAAGGGAGACGCCGCTTCCTCCTCGGACATTCTTCGTCGACGTATACAGAGCCTCACCCCGTGATGCTGTTTTCCATGACGCTCATTGTTCGTCATCTTCTTTGAGGTAGGGGTTGATTTTACATTTGATATTATTTTGACGTTCTTTGTTATTTTTATTGGACACTTGTTATCATTATAACGGGAGGAGGTCGGACCGCACAAACACGGCTGACCCTCCTCCCCTTCTGTTGTTGATCTTCGTTGTGGTTTGGAACGAAGGCGAAGCGGTGCCGTTGCACCGCACAGGAACGAGAGAACTACGGTCGGAGCGGGCCGCGGCATCGTCGCGCGACGCCGGTGAAACCGAAGGAAGCCGCGGCCGGGACGGGCCATGGTGGAGGGGCACGGTGCTGTCGCGCTGTGCCGGAATAATGAGGAGGGCCACGGCCAGAGCGGGCCATGACGGAGGGGCGCGACGCCGTTGCGCCGCGCTGGACAAGCAAGAGCCGCGACAGTTCAGTAAGTGGGCGGCCGGACTCCACTGGCCGTTGGCGCATTAGGAGGTGGGACCCACGGGGGTCCCGTGACAGCTCACCAGCCGGCGAAAACGGCTGGCCATTACCAAGAAGACCAGGGGTTTGAAACCCCCGGCGGTCAGCTAGGGCGGACCCCATAGGGGTCTGCCGTTTTAAAAATCAGGGGGGCGGCGTTCCCCCCCTTCCGCGTCCGCCTGCATCGGGCCGGACCGCCCGCGCCGGGCCAGGCCGCCCGCACTGTGCCAGACCCCCGCAACGGGCCGGGCCATGCCCAACTGGGCCGAACCCGGACCCAGGTCGGTTCGACCTAGTTTGGGCTGACCCAGGGGGTATTGGGCCGGGTCGGACTGGGCCTAAAACCCATGTTTTCAGACAGATCCTTTCAAATGCCCATAACTTGGGCTACGGACCTTCGATCGATGCACCGTCAGTTGCATTGGGATCCTTGGATTGAGTTGGTCGTTTCAGTATATTACACTCAAGGTTTTGGAGAACTTTGAGTACTACCGGGTTGGTTCAAACACGAAACCAACCGGGCCCTCTGAGCGGAAACGCTTATAACTTGAGCTCCGGATGTCCGATTGACGTGCCAACAACTTTGTTGGATTCCTTTTAGTGAGAAGGTTCTTTTGGATTAATTCGATTGAGGTTTGGATGCAGTTGGAGTACGGTTGGGTTGGTTTTAGCTTAAAAACCAAACGGGCCCCTGGGACGAAAAAGCCAATAACTCTCAGACCGGACATCCGATTGACGCGCCGTCTGTCGCGTTGAGTTCCTATTGATGAGACGGAACTTTGTTATACATAAAATCTGGACTTATTGAAAGTTGATGTATCGCCCCTTTGGCTCATGGAGCGAACCCTCCCGCAATCGAGCGTGCTGTGTGCGGAAACCCTAGAGCTGGCTACGACTGCGACGACGATGACGACTGTACTTGGATCCTACGTGGGTTCAGCAGCGATGACGACTGTACTTGGATCCTCCGTGGGTTCAGCAACGAAGATGACCGTACTGGGATCCTCTGTGGGTTCGACAACGATGATTACTGTTCTTGTATCCTATGTGGGTCCGGTAGTATTTGACTCTATACTTGTATCCTATGTGGGTTCGGCAGAGTAACTGGTCTTGTATCCTTTGTGGGTCTGACAGCTTAGCTGGTCTTGTATCCTATGTGGGTCTGACAGCTTAGATGAATCAGTGGCCACATCTGATCATCTCTATCACCTTATGAAGTGTATACCTGTGTGAGTTGAGTCTTGACTTTCAATCTTTATCTTTGATAAGATTGACTTGTTTTCCTGTGTGGATTAGAACGCACTTTCCTGTGTGGATTGAGTTATACTTTCCTGTGTGGACTAGGTTGTACTTGATCTTGTGAGTTGGAGCAGAACTGGAATTGATGACTTAGGTATATGTATGGTCATATACCTAAGTAGTGTTGGTTGATACTTGTATCCATATCCTTTCCTTTGTGGTTTATCCTTTGTGGATTCTGGGAGACCTTCGGGAGTCTCGGGGTCCCTACTGAGTATCGTATACTCACCCCTGCACGAGCTACGCCCGCACTACGTTGTGTTGGTTGTAGACGATGGACAACGCTGATCGTGGTTGAGGCTTGAGGAGTAGTATGGTACCCGGAGGTGGTCTATCAGGTGGGACATACACAGAGTGGACAGCCAGACTCGAGGAGCCGATGAGACTGACTGTACACACCCTTCAGGTGGGAGTTCCTAGAGGAAATCCTGGAGGTTTATGCTTTTTCTTTCAGTTGTTGTACTTTACTTTCAGTTGTACTACACTTTCAGTTGGGTTTTTATACTGGCCCATTTACTTTCCAGCACTTACTTGTGTATACAGTTTACTTAGTGTTTACTTCAGTTTGCATACTCTGTGGTGTTGTTTTCTTTAATAAAGGAAATTCCTTCCCTTTTATCGGTATTTACACCTTTGGTGCTAGTCTCCAGCCCCTGGCCTATGGAAGGTGGGCTTGGGGTAGTCACGACACGGGCCTCGAGGACGGGTCGTGACAAATTGGTATCAGAGGAGTTCAGTTCTAACACATAACTCAGGACTCTGATCTTTATTCTATGTGAAGAAATAATTTTAAGGGTATTGAGTATGGTTATCAGTCCAGGGAGTCTAGTGTTGGTGTGGCGGCTGACGTATCCATACACCAGGACCCTGACTTCTGATTTCCGACTCAGTGCATGAAAACATTGATTTCATGTGTGTCTCAAAGTTTTCTTTGTGATTACTTGTGTCAGCTCACCAGGTATACTGTATTTGACCGTGGAACACCTATTTTCCTTCAGGATGGACCCACGACGGCAGCCAGATAGGGTTCCAAACTTTGTGAGAGACGACAGCCCACCGAGTGACGAGGCCTCGATGCAGGGCCCCATTATAGCGGAGGCACCTGCGATACCTCTACCCGCCGAGCCACCATTGCCACCAGCCCCGCAGCTGAGAGTGCACATCGCCTTAGTGCACTTCACGAGTTTCAGCGTTAGAGACTGCCTAGGTTCCGTGGGGAGATGGACCCTCAGGAAGCCGAGGATTGGCTGGAGGCTGTTGTTCGAGTTTTCAGATTAGCAGGGACACCAGCTAACCTCATGGTGATCCTTGCAACGAGTCTCCTGCATGCAACAACAGGTAGATGGTGGAGCTTGATGCTCCAGGTGCACGACGAGGCATCAATTCTTTGGACGGACTTCGAGAGCCTTTTCCTCTCAGAGTTCATTCCAGCCACCCTCCGTGCAGTGCACATTTAGGAGCTATTACAGCTGCGGTAGGGCAGCATGACTGTGGCCCAGTACTCGGCGAGTTTTACTGATCTCTCGCGCTACTCCAAAGACATGGTACGGGACCCATTCTTCTGGGCCCAGACCTTCGAGCAGGGAATGAGGCATGAGATTAGGGCATCGATGATCTCCCTCAGCATTCCAACACAGGCAGGAGTACTGGAGTGAGCCCTTCTTGTGGAGAGCTTTCTTACTGAGCCTACACTAGCAGGGAGACCTACCGCAGGGCGACACGTAGTGGAGTCTTCTACAGCTGGCAGTCGATGGATGTCACAAGGGTCCAAGAGGACCATATCATCAGGTGGGTGACCTCAGGATACTGGCTCAGAGGTTCGGGGCACATGGCGCAGAGCCAGACTTACGAGGAGTAGACAGTGCTATGCATGCGGCGGGCAGGGCCACATGGCTCGTGACTGCCTGACCCGCCATGCAGAGTAGTAGCAGACGATTGAGGAACCACCCAGGAAGAGGAAGAGGTTCAACTGTGGTGGTCCGCAGCGAGTAGGCAGATGAGGTGGAGAAGCTGGCCGAGCAGCAGGTGGTGGACGACGCTTCGGGGCTCTACCACCACCACCACCAGGAGGTCCACCCCGACCATAGGGAATAGGTGGATAGGGGAGAGAACAACTTCAGGCAGCTGAAGCTTATGATCATGGAGCTCCGGAAGCGGGTGGATAAGAGTGATACTAGCTTCAGGCATGGAGGCCTTTGTCCATAATGATTCTAGCTTCATTAACATCATTGTTGGTGTTGCTTTGTGTCTTTGTACTTTGTGTTGCAGTAATAAAAGACACTTGCAATAGTGACATTTTCTTTCTTGTATTTTGTATGATAATACTAATAGGATCGGGTTAAAAACCGTTGACTTGACCCTAATATATGAGATTCCTACTGGAAGAGACCCAGTGACCACACACTAATGCCGACAGTGTGACTCAACCCTTGGAGGTGAGAGTAACAGTTGGATCTCTTGGTAGCAGCGTCGAGGCCTTACGACGTCATCCATGGCATGAATTACAACTATTCATGTCAGGATTGACTGTATTAGGAAAGGAACGTGGTTCATCCAGGGGATGAGACCAGATTTCTCTTTTCGACAAAGGAGAAATCTTTGCAGCTTTGCAGAATGTTAATGAAGAAGAGGAAACCCTTCGTGTGGTCAGACAGATGTCATCAGAGCTTCCAGGAGCTGAGACAACGACGATGGCTTGAGTTCCTCTAGGAAAATGACTTTGAGATAGTCTATACTCCCGGGAAGGGGAACGTAGTAGCTGATTCTCTCAGTAGGAGGTCAGGCTTTCAGCTACTTGGTGAGGTGACAGAGTAGTTAGCCACTTTACAGATATCCTTCGTGGATAGAGACGGGGCAACCTTTCTTCAGCCCCTCATAGTCACTCCTCCACTACTTCAGCAGGTCATAGAGGCACAACATGAGGACATTGACTGTGAGACACGACATGAACAAATTTCCACTGGACAAGCACCTGATGGATTTTCTGTAGGAGGAGAGCATGTCATCCTTTTTAGAGGACGTACCATGGTACCAGCTGAAATACAGGAGGAGGTGCTGAGAGAGTTTCACACTTCCCCTTTGGAGGTACATCCAGGGGTAGCGAAGATGTACCATGATCTTAGACGACAGCACTGGTGGCTGGGTATGAAGAAGGCTGTGACAGAGTTCATTTCTTGATGCCTCACCTGTCAGCAGGTGAAGGCAGAGCACCAAGTACCAGTGGGCTTGATACAGCCCTTGGAGGTCCCGGAGTGGAAGTGGGATGAGATATCTATGGATTTCGTGACTGGACTACCATGTACTTCTAGAGGGCATGACTCCATTTGGGTGATCGTAGACCGACTCACCAAGTCGGCCCACTTTCTACCTATCAGAGTGCAGGGTTTATTGGAGAGCTTGGGACGCCTCTACATTTAGGATATCGTACGACTTCATGGTGTTCCATCATCTATCATCTCCGATCGAGATGCTAGCTTTACTTCCTGGCTTTGGAAGGGGTTTTAGGAGGCATTTGGGATGCAACTATGCCTGAGCAACGCTTTTCACCCTCAGACGGATGGTCAGACAGAGAGGACCATTCATACCCTCGAGGAAATGCTCCGTGCATGTGTCCTTGACTTTGGTCGCAGTTAGGAGGATCACCTACCTTTGGTAGAGTTTGTGTACAACAACAGCTACCACTCCACCACCGGGATAGCACCATACGAGGCATTGTACGACCGACCTTGCAGATCACCTCTATGCTGGACAGACCCTGGGGAGTCAACACTTGTGGGACCAGAGATGGTCCAGGCCATGACAGAGAAGGTCCAGGTCATCCAGGAGCAGATGAGGATAGCTCAGAGCCGACATAAGTCTTATGATAACAGGAGGCAGTGACCACTAGAGTTCGAGGATGGCGACCACATTTTCTTACGGGTCTCACCTCGACGTGGATTACAGAGATTTGGTCGGGGTGAAAAGTTATCTCCGTGCTTCATCAGACCATTTCAGGTTATCAATAGGATAGGCGAGGTGGCTTATCGCCTGGCTCTTCCACCTCAGTTGCACCAGGTGCACGACGTCTTCCACGTATCTCAGCTGAGGAGATATGTGCATGACCTGACGCATATCATCAACCATGGGGAGCTGGATATCGATGACGAGGAGACTTTTGCGGAGGTCCCAGTAGAGATCGAGGATCGATAGGAGTTTGTCCTACGTGGGCGGTCGATTCCTCTAGTGTGAATCAGGTGGCAGCACGGGAACCTCCAGGAGAGCACTTGGGAGCGGGAATCTCAGATGTGTGCACAGTACCCTCATTTGTTTCCCTAGTTTGTGATGTATCTTTATGGGGACATAAAGCCCTGAGGTGGGAGTAATGTAAAGACCCGTAAAATTCAAGGAAATTTTTTTCTTAATTTCTTTGGGATTCTATGAGTACGCAATTTATAACGGCACCTGATTCTGAGGCCCGGTGTGCCCGGAATCAATTTTTTAAGTTTAGCTTGGGTATATTCAGTGAATGAACGAGTGGGTTTTTCTAACTTCTAAACTGGTGCTCGGAATCGAAATCTGAGGGCACCGATGAAACCGCAGCGCTAGTATTTTCTTAAGCAGACCTTTATTGGAGTTGCGTTTTCTCAAGAGGAGTTTTTAAAAAAATGGATTAAGTGTTAAGTGAAATAAAAGTTGTGTCACAATTTTTATTTCTCTTCTCTACGTGGTTTATTCCTAGGTAATGGAGTTGAGGTGGGACCCAATAAAATCCTAACCCCTCTTGATTAGGATATTTGTGAGGTGGGGCCCACATGAGCCCCACCCCTTAAAATTCTAACCCCACTAACCCCTCAATTAATTTGCCAACTTGACATCTAATTAATTAGTCTATTCAAGATTAATTAATTAAGTGAATTTAACTTTTGAAGTTTTGAAATGTTGTCATGTGTAAATAAAATAAGGCAAAGCCATATTTTATTTTGGGTTGTTGGGTTGTGTGGAGAATTGAGAGAGGGAGAGCTATTTACTTTGAAGAACTTCATCTTCTTAGTTGAAGAACGCGAAGGATGCCGACAAGCCGTTCCATCTTCTCTCCATGTCAAAGAAAGGGAGACGCCGCTTCCTCCTCGGACGTTCTCCGTCGACGTATACGGAGCCTCATCCCGTGATGCTGTTTTCCGTGACGCTCATCATTCATCAAATTCTTTGAGGTAGGGGTTGATTTTACATTCGAGATTATTTTGACATTCTTCGTTATTTTTATTGGACGCTTGTTATCATTATAATGGGAGGAGGTCGGACCGCACAAACACGGCCGACCCTCCTCCCCTTTTGTTGTTGATCTTCATTGTGGTTTGGAACAGAGGCGACGCAGTGCCGTTGCACCGTGTGGGAACGAGAGAACCGCGACCCGAGCGGGCCTCAGTGAAGGAGCGCGGCGCCGTCACGTGGCGCCGGTGAAACCGAAGGAAGCCGCGGCCGGGACGGGCCGTGGTGGAGGGGTGCGATGCCATCACGCTGCGCTGGAGCACTGAGGAGGGCCGTGGCCGGGACGGGCTGCGGTGGCGTTGCGCCGCGCCGGATGGGAAAGAGTCGCGGCCCTTGGCCGTGGCGGTTCAACAAGTGGGCAGCCAGACTCCATCGGCCACTAGCGCATCAAGATGCGGGACCCATGGGGGTCCTGTGGCAGCTCACCGGCTGGCCAAACTGGCCGGCCGTTACCAAGAAAACCGGGGGTTTGAAACCCCCGGCGGTCAGCTAGGGCGGACCCCACAGGGGTCCACCGTTTCAAAAATTAGGGGGGCGGTGCCCCCCCCTTTTGTGTTCGCCCGCGCTGGGTCGGACACCTGTGCTGGGTTGAACCGCCCGCACTAGGCCGGATCGCCCGTGCTGGGCCGGACTGCCTGCGCCGGGCCGGGCCGCCCGCGCTAGGCCGGACCCCCGCGATGGGCCAGGCCGCGCTGGCTGGGCCTGGCCGCGCCAGCTGGGCTGGGCCACGCCCAACTGGGCCGGACCCAAACTCGAGTCAGGTCGACCCAGTTTGGGCCGACCCAGGGGGTATTGGGCCGGGTCGGACCGGGCCCAAAACCCCTATTTTCGGACAGATCCATTCAAACGCCCATAACATGGGCTACAAACCTCTGATCGACGCACCATCAGTTGCATTGGGATCCTTGGATCGAGAAGTTCGTTTCAGTATATTACACTCAAGGTTTCAGAGAACTTTGAGTATGGCCGGGTTGGTTCGAACACGAAACCAACCGGGCCCTCGGAGCAAAAACACTTATAATTTGAGATCCGGACGTCCGATTGACGTGCCACCGACTTTTTTGGATTCCTATTAGTGAGGAGGTTCTTTTGGATTAATCCTCTCAAGGTTTGGATGCAGTTGGAGTACGGTCAGGTTTTTTTTAGCTTAAAAACCAACCGGGCCCCTCGGACTAAAAAGCCAATAACTCTTAGACCGGGCATCCAATTGACGCGCCGTCTGTCGCGTTGAGTTCCTATTGACGAGGCGAAACTTTGTGATACATCAACTCTGGACTTCGTTACAGTTGATGTATCGCCCCTTGGCTCGTGGAGCGGACCCTCCCGAAATCGAGCGTGCTGTGTGTGAGAATCCTAGAGCTGGCTGCGACTGCAACGACGATGATGACTGTACTTAGATCCTATGTGGGTTTGGCAACGATGAAGACTGTACTTGGATCCTCTGTGGGTTCGGCAGCGACAACGACCGTACTGGGATCCTCCGTGGGTTCGACAGCGATGATTACTGTTCTTGTATCCTATGTGGGTCTGACAGTATTTGACTCTGTACTTGTATCCTATGTGGGTCTGGTAGAGTAGCTGGTCTTGTATCCTTTGTGGGTCCGACAGCTTAGCTGGTCTTGTATCCTATGTGGGTATGATAGCTTAGATGAATCAGTGGCTACATCTGATCATCTCTATTGCCTTATGAAGTGTATACCTGTGTGAGCTGAGTCTTGACTTTCAATCTTTATCTTCGATAAGATTGACTTGTTTTCCTGTGTGGATTAGAACGTACTTTCCGGTCTGGATTGAGTTATACTTTCCTGTGTGGACTGGGTTGTACTTGAGCTCATAAGTTGGAGAAGAACTGGAATTCATGACTTAGGTATATGTATGGGAATATACCTAAGTAGTGTTGGTTGATACTTGTATCCGTATCCTTTCCTTTGTGGTTTATCCTTTGTGGATTCTGGAAGACCTTTGGGAGTCTCGGGGTCCCTACTGAGTATCGTATACTCACCCATGCACAGGCTATGCCCGCACTACATTGTGTGGGTTGCAGAAGACGGACAACGCTGATCGTGGTTGAGGCTTGAGGAGTAGGACGGTACCCAGAGGTGATCTATCAGTGGGATGTACACGGAGTGGACAGCCGGACTCGAGGAGCCGACGAGACTGAATGTACACACCCTTCAGGTGGGAGTTCCTATAGGATGTCCTGGCGGTTGTTGCTTTGTCTTTCAGTTGTTGTACTTTACTTTCAGTTGTACGACACTTTCAGTTGGGTTTGTATACTGTCCCATTTACTTTCCAACACTTACTTTTGTATACAGTTTACTTAGTGTTTACTTCAGTTTGCGTACTCTGTGGTGTTGTTTTCTTTAATAAAGTCAATGCCTTCCCTTTTATTGGGATTTATGCCTTTGGTGCTAGTCGCCAGCCCCTGGCCTATGGAAGGCGGGCTTGGGGTAGTCACAACATGGGCCCCGAGGATGGGTCGTGACACCAATAGTCACCCATTCACAAAGATCCCATGATTCAAAGATAAAACAGTTGAAGGAGTCCACTGATGGCTGCTGAGAGATGAAACAAGAAACCAGAGTTTGATTAAAAAGAGATGAAGCTTCAGTAAAGTCTGAAATCGATAGTGCGAGCTGAGGGAAACCATCTCGGAGGTCCGGGACTTCAGGGCAAAGCGCCACACCAGGGAACGTCGGTAAGAAATTAGGGTTGGAGAATGGGGTGAAAGGAACTGTGTGCTCTGATGCTGAAGGACAGTCCCTCCTCGTTGATGGGGGAGGGGCTCCGGCGGCAGCCATTGCTGCCTAGGGCATGGGCGAAGAGCAGGAGTTGAAGTCGATCGTCAATTATTTTTTGCACCTAAACCTCAGAATGATTAAAAAGTACCATACAACTTTGGTATGACCATATTTGTATTTCTTTAATTAATAATCCCCACACTTTAGGAAATTTTAAGGTATTTTTGGTCCTTGAGAAACAATATACATTTGTACATGAATGTATTTTTCATATATTATACCCTTTGAATGTAATATTCATTTAGTGTCATATGTTTGGAAATGAATAATATTATCTCATGAGACCATATCATTCAAGAGATCAATTAGTTTAGTAAAACTTGTGCCACTCTATCCATTGCCAACTACTAAATTATATATCTTTAGTATGGATGATAAGGATGTATATTTATTATTACCGACATACAATGGTTTATTTTAACAACTCATTAATATGTCAAACAATTTTGGGCAATCATGAAGTTCATCTTCAACTGTCATTATAATTTTCTCAATACGATCTTCATCATTATTCAGAATTATAATCATTTCCTCGAGACAGTTTTCTTTATTTTTCACACTCTTAATCATATCAGTTTATCCATAAAATGTAATGTTACCCAAATGACTACCTACATTCACTTTTTCCATATGTTTAGTCCAACATTTATAACTTTGATATATTCTATGAAATATCAACTATTATTCCAACTCCTGAAGACTAATTAGTCTTGAATAACAACAACATAAACATGGGAAAAGGATTTAGGAAGGGTCATATGCATTATCTTTTTCAAATTTGATGAACTCTTTCAACCGATCCTTATACTCTTTTCTCATACAATTGGTATCCATCCATTTTTTGATTAATTTTCATCATATTTAATTGAGTAATATTAATATTTTACAAAATAAATAAATAAAAAAAATGTATGATCTTAGAACCCGTAAAAATCCATTCTTAGAGAATCATTTATGCTTCATGAATCCACTATTCAATGATAAAAAGAGTCAAATGATGAATATTGAGATTGTTATATAGTGGTGGAAATAATTGAAAGAAATAAATGTGTGATATATATATATATATATATATAAATTTACAATGAATATAATTATATTTTCATCTATAGAAAAACACAAAGATATCAATTAGGATTAGTTCGATGGTATCTCATATGATTAAATAGATAGACAAGATCTATAATATAAGTGAGTGATTGGAATAAACAAGAGGGAGTAGTTGGTGTTTATTTATTTCTTCACATGGTATGCGGTGGTCTAGGTGGTGTTTTAGTGACAAGATGCTTAGGAGACAAAGATGAAATTTTTTTAGATAATGAAAATGTTGATAGTTCCCAATCACACGGTCTTGAGAACCCAATGTTTGAAGAATCTCTTGAGTTTAAATAAAATGAACTAGAAGTATTTATCTGGTGTTCTCATATTCCATTCCCATTTTAAACAGTTCACATTTTATCAAATGGTCCATTCAACAAGCCATGACAAGAAATTAAATTCATTAAACACCACATGCCACTTTGAAACACTATATTTCTTAAATCAAAGTAAAAAAAATTAAACCCAAGAGGTATAAAAACCCATCACTATCCTTATAGAAAGGATTAAACAATTAAATCACCTTTAATAAAACATGGAATGAATGTAAAACAAGACAACTTGGGATTTATAATTTGAAAGTAATTCTAAAATTTTAAAATAACATTCGGAGAATCCCATTTTTAATAACAACACTTAAAAACAACATTCAAGATTTAGAATTTGAGTTCCCGAACCAGCCTTTGTCCTTACACATGTATGCATTTTTAAATACAAATACCACTCATCCCATTGCGTATATTCATGTAAAATTGTGTGAATATATGAAATAATGTATCTATATTTATATTGATCTATTCTTTATTTTAATCCTTCATTAACAAGAAATGGAAAAACATTTCTTCTTCATCTTGATAAATCACTATATAAATCAAAAATCATTTTCATAAATTACTAAATCCTTTGATCCTACATCAAAAAATATTTAATGAATTCAAGTACCAGTAATTGTTAGAGAATGAAGAACAATATCAAGAAGATAAACTGGTGTTAAATATCCAGCTTGTAGTGTAAACGGTTGGTGTTAAAAAATAGTGGAGCTGAGCATTGAAATGCTAATTGTGTTGGATTGATTTTGTTAGCTACATTGGTGTTGGGGAAATGAAATATCTTCTATAAACATACTTATACTTCATTGGTGGTAAAAAGATAACTTGCATCCAATGTTTAAAACATTTAGAAAAATAAAAAAAACAAAAAAATGTTTGAGGGGGAGCGATAGATCACACGTCACATACCTTGGGTTTTGAAAGTGTCGATTCATCTGAGATGTTTGATGGAAGATGATGATAAAGATCCATTTCCATGATAGATTCAATGGTGTGATGATAGAGAACTTTGTTAGGGTTTTATTTAAATGATTGGTAAGGGTTTTATCAGTGATTTTAAAAAATCACTCATAAAGAGAGGATTTATCAGCGCTAAAATAGAATCTGATAAAACCTATCATTATCAACACTAAGAAAGTGTTGATAAAATACATATTTATCTATGCTAAGATTCAAGTGATGATAATGATATATTTTATCAGTGTTTTTTAGCCCACTTAAAGAACAAATTTTTATAATAGAATTAATATAATTAATAATTTTAAATGTATATAATTATAAATAAATATAAATAAAAATTTATATAAATTTAAATATATTTAAAGAATTTTAAATATGTATTTATACATATAATTATAAATAATTATAAATATATATAAATATAATAAAATAGTTTTTTATATAATTGAAAAAATATTAAAAGAATTGTAAATATGTATTTATAAATACAATTATAGATATATATAATTATAAATAAATATAATTATAAATATATTTATTTTATTATAAATATATTTATAAAATTATATATATTGGTGTAATTATATATAATTATATAATTATATATATTCAAGTAATTATATATATTTATATTATTATATATATATATATATTTTAATATATAAATATATATAATTATAAATATAAAAAATCTATTTATTATTTAAATATATTTACTATAATTTTATAATTATTTAAATATATATATATATATATTTAAACTTATAATTATAAATAATTATATTTAGAAATAATTTTATATAATTTTAAATATATTTATGTAATTATATATATATTTATATAATTATATGTATTTATAAATTACATATATATTTATTTATATATAAATATATATAATTATAATTATAAAAAATATATATAATATTAAAATATATTTATTATAATTTAATAATCATTTAATTTTTTTTGAAAATATTTGTATATAATTATATATATATATATATATATATATATAATTTTATATATTTATGTAATTATATATATTTATATTATTATATATATTTATATACATATATATGGTTATTAATATATAAAAATATATAATAAATCTATTTATTATCTAAAAATATATATGATAATTTTATAATCATTTAAATAATATATATATATATATATTTATAATTATAATTATAAATAAATACATTTATAAATATTTTTTTATAATTATATATATATTTATATAATTATATATATATTTAAAGTTATATATTTTTATATATTGAGATGAAAGAGGTTGCGATGGTGCGAGAGTGGTGCATTTGGTGATTTCATGGAAATTAGGTCTTTGATGCGCGATGTCCCCTCTTTGAGATTGTTATTTCAATCCAGATGACGTCTTTCATGGTCCTTTGAAGCCGGCTGATTGGAAGTGGGACTCAACTTCTATTTTGGATGCCTCTACACCTACAATGGTGGTTGGGATTTCAATCGAGCATGTTTCTTGAGAAGAAGGTACTCACAACTCCTTTTATGAAAAGGTGAGGATTAACTAGATCTTCACGGATTCAAGAAGTGCAACCTCCTATAATGACAAGAAAAATGGATCTTTGGAAATTGTTGAAGCAAATTAGAAGTTGATTGTGGATATGATTTCGGAATACAAGCATTCTATTCTAGCGAGGCTGACATCTCAGGGCATGGAAAATCCCTCGAAGATTTAGGAGTTAAAGAATTAGCCTTTTCAATTATTGGTCTTCAGCAGAAGGAATATCATCTCAATAGGTAAAGGATATTATCATATTGTTTTTCCTACTGATGATCTCAAATATTGAGCATGGGGTTTAGGATTTACATCCCTTAGACCTATAATTATGAGGATCCAAGATTAGGATACCTTTTTCAATATGGCCTGATGAAGAATTCTAGCACTCAGACTTGGATTCAGGTTCATGGTCTTCCCTAGGTTTTTAGGCATCCTCATCTTCTGTGGGACATTACTTCTGTAATAGGTGTTCCAATTAAATTCGATAGAGGGACTGATATTTCTATATTTGAGCACTTTTCTAGAGTGTTAGTGGAAATTTATCTACAATCAATTCTTACTGATTCTATTATTTTTCTTACTATTGATAGAATATTGGAACTCTCAATGCAGTATTAAAAGAAACCATAATTTTTTAAGAAGTGTTAAAATATTGGGCATTTGGAATCTGAATGTCGAAGTAACCATAACTCTATCAATTGTAAAAAAATTGTCATTCCATTGAAAATGGTAAATTTAAAATTCCTCTTTTTAGAGACCTGAATGATGGAGGAAGCAAGATGCATGTTGGAATGGGTGATAACATGAATGTGTAGGGTAAATACCAACATGTTTCCAATCTAGTGGATCTTTCCAATATGGTTGGTGAAGATATCTCACTGGTGAAGATCCCTAAGTATACCTATGTTCTTATTATCTAGAGCTTCCATGAAGGTCTGAAGGATGAACAAGGTGTATAGGGATCTAAGGAGAGTATAGCACATGGGGTTGTTGACCATGATCTAGACCTAAATAATCAGATAAAGGTCATATACATGACACAATGGTCTTCTAGTGATTATAATATCAATTTAGTATACTTATAAGAAGATGTGTTCTTGAAATCTAGAGGAATAAAATGCAATAAATCTTTTGATATAGTGGGTTTATCAACTGTTCAACCAAAGAAGAAGAGGATGAGTCCATTGAAGGACTCTATGTAGGCTATACCTCATGTATTTCTGGTTCTTGGTAAATTACTTATTACTCCACCCTTGGATAGCTCTTTTCAAAATCATAGTGCTGATACTGCTTAAAATAAATCATATGTGGATGCATCTATAGCCCCTATGAAAAAGAAAGGGGTTCATGTCTTTGGGACTATTTTTTCTAGGTATGGCTTGGATGAGGGTCTTTACACTCCTACATTGGTGGTTTCAGTTTCTGGATAGGGAAGAGGATAAAAACTTGTAGGTGAATCTGGTCGTTTGGTTCTTTAACAGACTTTGTTAATGTTGTAACCTCCAATAATAGTAGTGCTTTGAATTTATTATGAAAACATTTTTGGAAAGGATGATAATATATTGATTGAGAAGGATGACTAGATTTCACCTTGTGCTCATATTATAGTGGATTATTCTTTTGAAATGAGGCATTATAGTGAACCTCAAGCTAGGGAAGATAAAATAGTGATAATGGATTATCAAGATGGTAATTGGTAGTTTCTCAAGTAGTGTAAGAGAGGAAGACATCTGAGAGGTTGGGGTGGAATCTGAGGAAGGGACGGTAGACGACTGATCTTAGTTGAAAATGTAGAATGGTCTTACCCTTCTCAATTTTCCGATATTATGTGTAACACCCCAAGTTTTTAAAAATAAATTGAAATTCTTGAAAAACTGAGACTCTACTTAATGACACTTTGTCTTAAGGAGATATTTGTAAACTACCCATTAAACATAATTTTGCTGCTTCAATGATTTTAATTTCAAAAAACGGACATTACGATTGCGATCAATAAGTTATTTGGAGTCTGATAGAACCAACTTGATTTTCGGTGAATAGTAACATACCCTTATGAATAGTAATATGAATAGTAATATGACCCTTATGAATAGTAAACCATATTATTATTTTATTTTCTTAGGGTTATAAGATAATGAGATCTTGATTAAATTTTCAAGGTGATATAAAATGAGTTATACTTTTAAAATTATTATTTTTCAAATGAATTATGATTTTATTTAAAAATTAAATTAAATATATTTAGAAAATTATTTTCAAAAAAATGGAGTTCATTTTTGAATTTTACACATCGAAAAATGGTTAGGGTGTTTTTTTGGGATTTTTCTAAGATGGTGGAAGTTTTAGTGAATAGTAAAAATATAGTTTTAAGTTTTTAGTGTGTTTAATAATATCCTAATAATGTAATAATGATGTAATCATTTTGGTTGACTCTTGAGGATTAAAATATGATATGAGGTGTCCCAAGTGGCCAATAACATGGGAAAAAACCATGGTAAATTCCATTTTTTTTCAAATACCACTAATGAGTTGTCAATTAAAATTAATTAAAAACTCACTCACTTTCACTATAAATTCCACCCTATCCCCCTCTTTCGATCACACCTCTAAAGATTTGAGAATTTTCTAAGTTCTACCCAATCCCCTTCAAAAGGATCTTACCCATGTCCAAGACCTGTTGGTCTCACCAAAAGGCCAAAACCAAAGGCCTTAAGGAGGATCTCAAGGAGAAGAGATGAAGCGATAAATATACTCTTTCATTTTCTTGTGTTTTATTTTACAATTCATTTATTTTCTTTTACTATCTTCACCTACCATTATACAAGAGGCCTTAAATATCCATTATTATATATATTATGGATTTTTATCATGTTTTTGGAAAAATTCATCATCATTCTTTCTCTCATATTCCTCTTATTCTAAAATTAAAACACTGTCTGTGATGTGTCGATTTACCAACATCGTGGACGATGTGTCTTCAAATTACTTTAATTCCTTCAAATATGGTTGTAAATATATTTTAATGGTTGAAAAATATTTTAAAGTGTATTTTATGACCTCTCTTATGTTCTATAATTAACTTATATGTATAATATTAATGGTATATAATGAAACTAGTTCATGATTATCGAAGAACCGCCAAAATGATCTAAACAAATATCACTAATGATTCATACTCATAACATATGAAAAAAATGATTTATAGAATCATTTAATATTCTATATACATATTAACAACATTTCTTTCCACTTATAGAGTTTATATTCTATTTGAAAAGAAAATCCTTTACGAACCGACCATGGAAATCATGTAAAAGAACGCACCTGAAACAATGGAAATAACAAAATGTTATTAATAAATAGGTCAAATGATGTTATAAAATGATCATAAAATGTGTTATAAAAATGAATAAATTTCTATAAAATATTAATAAAACCATTTTAACCATTATACAGGATTTTTAAACAAGTTTGAAGTAATAAGAACCCAATGTAAGAGAATTCTTAACCCAATTTCCATTCTTTGGGTTAACCTTCTACTTCATTAATTATTTGATACTAAGATTATTTGTGTAATTAATTTCATTTATATTATGATTTATTATATGGAATAACATTTTATACACATATTCCTTTCTAAATTTTAATTTTCACATCAATTATATGGTATTTGTAAAGGACTTTCCTTTAAAAATACTATTTTAAAATTTTATTTTTTCAAAATTCAAAAGCAATGTTTTTATGAAATTATTCATGTTTTATGATTGTGTTATGGTTCTTGGGAATTGTTTATGATGAAGTATGAGGCTTATATCTCCCTAAAATTCATTGGGTATGTGTAAGTTAGAGGTCATCCATATGGTTACTCCAAATGTAACTGTGATGGGTACACCATAAGGTAGTCATGAGGGTTACATTATAAGGTAGTCATGAGGGTTACAAATCATAAGGTAGACACGAGGGTTAAAATATAAGTAAGTAATGACCTAATATACCTTTATGGTTTTATATATGTTCCCTAATATTTTATATAAATATCATGTTTCAAAAAGTAAGTATATATGGGTGAGACGTATGTCTTTGTGAAAATGATTTCATATGATTATAAGTATTCATGGACTAATGGGTTCTTTCCTTATTTTTATATCCCTTATAGAGATTTTTATGATCATCCCATATTTTTAAATGTTTTCACAGGTTATAAGGATGTGTAATAGAAAGAAGAAAGTCTAGTTAAATGTTATGAAGATTTTTCAAAGAGATCATGTTGTTGTTTTGTGCTAAAAATTTTATGTTTTGAGAGAAATGGATACTATTTTAATGGTAACCACTTTGTATGTTTATGGGATTATATGTATGATTTATGTACTAAATTTCTAAAAATCTAAACCAAAAATATATTAGGTAATGTAAAGAAGTGAAATATAGTTTAAATAGCTAGATTATGTAATGTTTAAGGCCGAGTCCTTATAGTTGGTATCAGAGCACAGTTTAGATAACTCTAGGAGTTAGTATGATGTTAAAAGAATTCCATAAATTATTTTTACCTTATGTTTATATTGAAATGGTATAACATTTAAATATTACTATGTTGCTTTATCTAATATATGTCTGTTCAGAATGGTTTTCTGTAAAATAAACATGGAAGCTGAAGTTGGAAGGAACTGAGAGGATGATATCTTTCTGAATCCGCAACTGAGAATGGTGGGAATTGGAACCAAGAAGTTTGTGATAGTAATGGATCAGATGACTTAGACAATAAATGGTGGTGGCATCCATACAAGAGAAAAACCAGAGCTACCACAAAGGAAGTGGAACATTTTATGAGTCAACACCCTCCTGCTTTCAGTGGATCTTATGACCCAGTAGTGGTTGAAGGGTGGATTAAATCTCTTGAAAAGATATTCAATGTTATGGGATATTAAGATTATAAAAAGGTTAGTCTTTCCATTTATCATTTTTAAGGTGAAGCTGATCAGTGGTGGTCAATGGTCAAGAATATCAGGGATAAAGAGGATATTTAAGCCTTGGAGTGGGATGAATTTAAAAGTCTTTTCCTTAAACAATATTTTCTAAAGGTGGTTCAATAAAGGATGGAGAAGAAATTCCTTTAATTGAAGCAAAAGGAGGAATATTCAGTGGAAATGTATGAAGTAAACTTCACCTGACCGATGAGGTATGCTCCAAATATTATTCTGGATCTTGATAGTAAAATCAATCGCTTTTACTCAGGATTGATTCCAAGATACCTAAGGGCATTGGACTCCTGAGAATTAAAAAGTTATGAGAATCTTATCTGATGTGCTAAGAGGATAGAAATAGAGTTTGCTGATAACCATGTGTACTTTGAGAAAAAAGAGAAGAATATGTCTAGATGGAAAGTGATGGGTAATAATCAATCAATGAAATATGATGGTAAGAAATTTTAGTTTCTAGTTTTTGAAAAGTGTGGTAAAAAGAACCCTAGGGGAATGCCTTAATAAAACTAGGAAGTGTTTTCAATGTGGTAAGTTTGGACACATGGCCCGAGATTGTAATGAAAATTATCTTAAGATCAATTCTGATAAAAAAACTATAAAGTGTTTCAAATGTGGGGAGATGGGTCATTATGAAAATTCCTTCCCAAAGAAAGATACGAGTGATAGAAAGTAGCCAAAATATAAGCATAAAGGTGTAGTGATATCATTTGAAACTATGTCAGCAGATATTGGGCCATCCAATGAAGTGGTATTAGGTACTTTGTTTATTTACTCAGATTTTTCTAAATTATTATTTGATAAAGGGTTTACACATTCCATTATTTCTGAGAAATTTTCTGGTAAATTGGAAATATCACCTCAATAAATGAGACAAAAACTTATTATTAAAAAACATGGGGGAATGTTACAGAAAAAATGAATTTTAAGAATCTTCTTATTGTTATATGTGGAAAGACATTACCAGAAAACCTTGTTGTTTTTCCCTTAGTAGAGTTTGATTTCATTATAGGTATGGATTGGATTTGAATTTATCATGCTAAGATTAATTATAGAGATAAAGAAATTGTTTTTAGAAAGAGTTTTAGTTTTTATACAAGAACTAACCCATATAATTGATAAAATACCAGGAATCTAAGAAAATTATGAAAGATGGAAATTATATTTATCTTGCTCATATTGTTTAAAATAAGATTCAGATTAAAGATATTCCATTGTTAAATTAATACCTTGATGTTTTTACTGATGAGTTTCCCAGTGTTATACGTGAATGGGAATTTGAATTCATAATTGAATTAGTTTCTGGTGCTAATCTAATTTTAAATCCCCCTTATCAAATGGATCAATGGAACTTCTTGAATTGAAAAATCAGTTACAAGAGTTGATTAATAAAGGATTCATTCATCCTAGAACTTCACCATGGGGAGATCCAGTTTTGTTCATTAAAAAAAATATGGTTCCATGATACTTTACATTGATTATAGAGATTTGAATAACATTACTATTAATAACAAGTATCCTTTACCTCACATTGATGACTTCTTTGATCAGCTCCAGGGATCTCATCATTTTTCCAAGATTGAATTGAGATCTGGGTACCATTATATGAAGGTGAAGGAGGATGACATTCCAAAAACAACTTTTCATACAAGATATGGTCATTATGGATTTGTTGTTATACTGTTTGGGTTAAATAATGAACATATTGTATTCATGGATCTTATGAATAGAATATTTAATGAGTTCTTAGATAAGTGTGTGGTTGTGTTTATTGATAACATTTAGTTATATTATAAATGTAAAGAGGATCATTAAAAACATTTAAGGGTTGTTTTTCAAACCTTAAAATAAAAGAAACAGTATGGAAAATTTAGAATGTGTAAATTTTGGTTGCAACAAATATCTTTTCTTGGTCACATTGTTTCTAAATATGGAATAACTGTTGATCCTACTAAAACAAAAGTTGTTGATGAATGTTCAAGACCCATAAATATAACTAAGATTCATAGTTTTCTTGGTTTGGAAGGCTAATATTAGAGGTTTATTGAAAAATTTGCATGGTTATCTAGCCCACTAACTAAGTTAACTTGAAAAGGAGTTAAATTAATATGAACAGAATACCGTGATAATCGTTTTTATGAATTGAAATGAAGATTATTGAATGCTCTAGTTCTTACCATACCTTCCAGAAATAGAATGTTTTTCATCTACAATGATTCTTCATTAACGGGACTTTGTTTTGTTCTGATGCAGAATGATTAGGTAATTGCTGATGCTTAAAGACAGCTAAAACCTCATGAGTTAAATTACCCCACACATGATATGGAATTATCAGTTGTGGTTTTCGATTTAAAAATTTAGAGGCATCATTTATATGGAGCCAAATGTTAAATATACACTGACCACAAAAGTTTGAAGTATATATACACTCAAAAGGAATTAAAAATGAGGCAGATAAGATGGATTGAATTAATAAAATATTATGATTGCACAATCAATTACCACATTGGAAAAGCAAAAAAAGTGGCAGATAACTTGAGTCAAAAACATCATGCATCATTAACTATGTTACGGCTGGAACAAGACCCTTTGATTAATGATTTGATGAATTTTGGATTTGAAGTTATTGGTGCAGAAAATTCCTCTATTTTGTTTCAGGTTTTAGTGTAGTCATATTTGTCAAACAGAATTATGCAAGCACATAAGGAAGATGAGGAGTTAAAAAAAAGGTATAATTAGTTAAAATGGGCAAGTTTCCAGAATTTAACATTGATAAAGATTGTGTTTTGAGATTTGAAAAAATATTGTGTGTGCCTTGTGTTTCCCAGCTGAAGAAAGAATTTTTGTGTGAAGCTTATAGTTCTCTATTTTCAGTTTATCTTGGTAGAATAAAGATGTATAGAGACCTTTAGGAGTATTATTGGTGGGATATAATGAAAAGAGATATTTTATATTTTACCATGAAATGTTTGACATGTCAACAGGTTAAATCATAGCAAAAGTTACCGAAGAGGATGATTCATCCTTGACCAGTGCCTGATTGGAAATGGGAAAATATATCCATGGACTTCATTTTGGGACTACCAAAGTCTTCTTGAGGTAACAATAAAATTTGGGTTATTGTTGATCGACGGAATAAATCTGATCCTTTCCTTCATATTCATGATACTATGTATTTGGATCAGATTTTTTGACGGTACCTCAAATAGATTGTCAGGTTACATGGAATTCCTCTTTCCATTGTATCTGACTGTAATCACAGGTTCACTTATAACTTTTGCAAAGGCCTTCAAAAGTCATTGGGAATAGAATTAAATTTCAGTATATCTTTTCATCCTCAATCATATGGGCAATCAAAACGGACGTTTTAGACTTTGGAGGATATGATTCAAGATTGTTCAATGGATTACCATGGAATTTTGGATCAATATATTTATTTAGTTGAATTATTCATGTCAAAAAATGGTTATTGTTTTTTTTGGGATTTTTTGGATATAATTGAATTTTCGATGAATAATAGAAATACAGTTTTAAGTTTTCACTGTGTTTAATGACATCATAATGATGTAATAATGATTTAATCATTCTGGTTGACTCCTGAGGATTAAAATATGATATGAGGTATCCCAAGTGGCCAATACCCTAAAAAAACCATGTTAAATCCCATGTTTTTGCAAATACCACTAATGAGGTGTCCTTTGAAATTAATTAAAAACTCCCTCATTTTCACTATAAATTCCACCCTTAACCCCCTCTTCCTATCACATCTCTAAAGCTTTGAGAATTGTTTAAGTTCTACCCAATCCCCTTACCAAGGATCTTCCCCATGTCCAAGACCTCCCGGTATCACCAAAAGTCCAAAACCAAAGGTCTTATGGAGGATCTCAAGGAGAAGAGATCAAGAGGTAAAGATCCTCTTTCATTTTCCTGTGTTTTATTTTTAATTTATTTATTTTATTATACTATATTACCCTTCATTATAATAGAGGCATGAAATATATAGTATTATATATATTCTGGATTGTTATCATGTTTATGGAAAAATTCATCACCATTATTCCTCTCCACTTCCTCTTATTCTAAAAATAAAAATACCATCTGTGATGTGTTGATTTACCAATATCGTGGATGATGTGTCTTCAATTTCATTTAATTACTTCAAAGATGGTTGTAAAACTAGTTTAATTTTTTAAAAATTTTGTAAAGTATATTTTATGACCTCTCTTATGTTCTATAATTAACTTATATGTATAATATTAAAGGTATATGATGAAACTAGTTCATGATTATCGAAGAACTTCCAAAATGATCTAAATGAATATCAATAATGATTTATCTAATGATTCATCATAATAACATATTACCAAAATGATTTATGGAATAATTTAATATTATGGAAACATATTAACACCATTTATTTCTAATTTTGGAGTTTCTCTTCCACTCGACAAAAAAATCCTTTACGAACTGACCACAAAAATCTTGTAAAAGAACACACCTGAAAAATTGGAAATAACAAAATATTATTAATAAATGGGTCGAATGATGTTATAAAATTATCATAAAATGTGTTATAAAAATGAATATATATATTTAAAATATTAATAACACCATTTTAATCATTATAAAAGGGTTTTAAACATGTTTTAAGTAAGAAGAACCCGAGGTAAGGGAATTATTAACCCAACTTCCATTATTTAGGTTAACCTTCTACTTCATTAATTATGTGCTACTGAGATTATTTGTGTAATTAATTTCGTTTATATTATGATTTATTATGTGTCCTAATATTGTATACACATATTAATTTTACTCTATTAATTCTCACATCAATTATATTGTATTTGTAAAGGACTTTCCTTTAAAAAATACTCTTTTAAAATTCTATTTTTTCAAAATTCAAAAGCAATGTTTTTATGAAACTATTCATGTTTTATGATTATTTTTTGGTTCATGGGAAATAATTATGATGAATTGTGGTACATATATATCCCCCCAATTCATTGGGTATGTTTAATTTGGAGGTCAGATGTATGGTTACTCCAAATGTAACTGCGATGGTTACACTATAAGGTTTCCCTAAGGGTTACATTGTAAGGTAGCTATGATAGTTAAAAATCATAAGGTAGCCATGAGGGTTACAATATAAGTATATAATGCCCCAATATACCTTTATGGTTTTATAAATTTTATCCATTTTTATGGAAATCTCATGCTTCAAAAAGTAATTATATATGGGTGAGAAGTATGTCTTTGTGAAAATGATTTCATATGAATATAAGTATTCATAGACTAATGGTTACTTTCCTTATTTTTATATTCATTACTAAGCTTTTTATGCTCATCCCATGTTTTTAAATTTTTTTCATAGGTTATAAGGATGTGTAAGAGAAATAATGAATTCAATTTAAATGTTATGAAGATTGTTCAAAGAGATCATGTTGTTGATCATGTTGTTGTTTTGTGTTAAAAATTTTATGTTTTGGAAGAAATGGACACTATTTTAATGGTAACCAATTTGTATACTTGTGGGTTGATATGTATGTGTTATGTACTAACTTTATAAAACTATAAACTGAAAATATCATAGGGAATGTAAAGAAGTGAAATCTATTTGAAATATCTAGATTATGTAATTTTTAAGGTCGGGTCCTTATATTATGAAATATTCTTATGACACTTTTTGGAAGGCTACGGTCATTGATTATGAAGCTGTATGGATAAAAAATTTCAAGGCTCCTTCAGAAGACTATGAGGATATGAGGTATCCCTAGGGCCTTACATAAGAGATGAAAAATTGGTTTGATTTACAACTTGATGTTATTTTTGAAAAAATGGAACTAGATATTTTTTGGATACAAGTATTATCTTATAGTCCATAAATTGTTTTAAAAAAACATTGAAGATGGTTACCGACATAATCTTGGGATTGATTTTCAAGATCTTTCATGGAAATTTAAGAGCAAAATCACTCCAAAGGACTCCTTAGATTTTCATCGGGTAACGAGCTTGTTCCACCTCAGCGAGCCATGTCACGGTGGAGGGGATGACACCCAAAGAATAGATGTTGATATCCCCAAAATTTGGGATCTAGAGGGAGAAAAAGGAATTTATTTCCTATTTTCTAATTTTCTCTCTTGTGGGATTTTCATGCTTTGTTTTGCCTCACTTTCCTCTCTCTATTGTACTTTATCTTTTCTTTAATAAATTCTCTGGGTATTGATTGGCATGCCAACTTATACTCAAACCTATTATATATATATATATAATTATATATATTTTTATAATTACATATATATATATATATATATTTATAATTATAAATATAATAAATATATTTATTATATAAATATATTTTCTAAAATTATATAATGATTTATAATATATTTATTTGGTAATTATTATAATTATAAATAAATAAATTGATAAATATTTGTATTTCTTGTAAATAAATAAATAAATAAATATATATATATATATATAATTATAAATATTATAAATATGTTTATTATAATTTCATAATTATTTAAATGTATATATATATTTATAATCTTCTAGATACATTTTAAAAAAAATTATAGATATTTATAATTTTATAACTAACTATTATGAGTACAAAATTATTAAAAAATTCATTTAAATAGATTAATTATATAACTTTAAAATATATTTTAAATGATAAAACTTAATAAACAAAAATGAATAAATATTATTCATATAAATTAGAAACATATTGAATATATTATTCATATAAATGTACTCATTTTATATATATATGTACATCACACGTACATTTACACATATACATACACATAGATACATCTATACACATACAACATTTATATATACACATACAAAAAAAAAACACACACACACACAACATAATACACACATGCATGTACACATAGAAATTAACTGATATTAATATATAATCATATATCACATATTAACAGTACATCTGTAACACCCCTAAAAAGTGAGACTTAAAAAGTCTAAATGTTACTACCCATGTCAACAAGGTGCACCATTCTTTTTAAGAGCTTACTTGATTAGAACTCCATAGTCAAGTGTGCTTGTCCTGGAGTACTGATCGGGATGGGTAACCTTCAGGGAAGTTTCCTTGGGTGTGTGTGAGTGAAGAAAGAACACAATGGAAAAAATGTGATGGCTTGTGGGGATAGTGAGTATTATGATAAGTGACCATGGTCTATAATAGCCTTTAGTGTTCTTAGAAGGAAACCAAGGTATTACGGAAGACACATGAGGTCATATGACTAGGATAATTTCCTAGGGAAGGTCGGGTCATGATAACATCATTTATAATTATATAAATATTTAAATTATTAAAACATATATATTAGTATATCATATTTATATTAATTATATACATTCGTTCTGTAATTAATGTATATAAATAAACATTAATTATCGAATATAAATATAATAATTAAATATATAATAATAATAATTTTTTTATTGAATGTTTTTAACAATGATAAGAATAGAGAAAATAATGATGAAACTTTATTAGTGCTAAAAAATGTTCTTATAAAGGATACACAATTGTTAGTGCTTATAAAAGTCACCTTTATCATCTCTTTTGGCTATCACTGTTAATGGTTTCCCTTTTATCAATTATTTATGTCTAAAACATATAAAAAATAATTTAATATTTCACTCAAAATATCTGAAGTTTAGGCCACCATAGGTTTATCCACACATGGATACACAACAAATTCTATTTATGGTTTAATTCAAACTTTTATTTTCATTTCTTTATTTTTTGTCCAATGTGTGTATGCATTTCTTCCTAGTAAAATATTTAGATTTCATATAAGTGTCAATAAATTTTTCATTTTCTTTTGAATATTTTTTACTTATTTAAAACATAGGCCTTATATATTTACAAACAAATATTTTTAGACATACACATATACATAATTGTATATTTACACTGAGATTCTGATGCATTGTTTACATATCAATGTATATATACATTATATGGATACCTAATATGTATTTTTTTACAAAATTAATGTTGTTTAACCTAGTAGTATGGATAAGAATAAAAAATGGATGGATTATAATTATATGATAAGTGAGTATAAGGATGGAGTTATAGAGTTAATCTAGTTTTCAATAGAGCATGCATATATCCCCTATCAAATCCTTTGTTTTTATTTACATTGTTTTTATTCTAGAAGAATTCATCTAGAAGAGTTGGAAGAACATTTTTTTATCATAGAATATTTGAAAAATATAAATCCTGGACTAAACACAGGGGGTGAAATGTACATACTGACTAGGATGATACTATGATTGATGGATCATTTTTATGGATATTAGTGTTAGTGATGAATGATTTCATATGGAGGAAAAAATGTTAATTAAATATATATTACATTATTTTACAAAACTTGTTTGAGAAGTTAATTAGCTTCTCAAAGTGACCAATGTATATTGGTTGTATGAAATATATAACATTTTTAGTTATGTTGATGCTATATAATTTGAAAGATGATAGTAGATGGAGAGACATGATATTAACAGAAAAATTTCATCTCCTGTATGAAATAATACCAAAATAAAATGAGCTTCCTTATAAAAAATATAATTATAAAATAATTCTATGTTCAATCGGTATGATATCTGAAAAAATACATCTTTTGAAAAGTGATTTTATATTATTTATCCAGGACCATGAATCACTTATAAAATCTCTTAAGAGTGCATGGATCGATACAAGAAAGATAAATCATGTCCTTTGAAATTTTTATGGTACATTGCTATCATTCTATGGTTCAGAAGTCTATTAGGATGTCAGAAAACCCCTAGACAATTAACATGGTGCGTAGATACAAGAATTGAAGATAAGAAACTACATTACCTTTCAAACTCTCCTCAGTGGAAGAAGATTGATTATAGGTATGAGGAATTTAGAAATGGTCTAAGAAACCTCTATCATTCATTATCTAAATATGGAATGAATCTTTTTGGAGTACAATGTACTACTCATATTAGATGGATAGTTATGTTGGTAAATTATAACTTTTCATTATGGTTATGCATGATGTTCAAGTACTTCATATTATATTTAATTATATCTAAAACAAAACAACATGGTAATGATATTGATGTTGATTTAGATATATTGATCAAAGATATAAAATTGATGTTGGATACAAGTGTTACATTATACGATGCTTATAGAATTGAAGAGTTCACATTGAGATCCATGTTGTATGGGATGAATAATGAATTTATTTCTCATGAATTTTTTTGAGGCTATAGCATTAAAGTAATTCTTGGATATCCCATTTGTGAAGAATTTATACACTCAGTTAGGATGAATCATTCCTAGAGGACTATGTTTTTATGACATCAGAAATTTTTACACTAATTTCTTAAATAGAAATCTTGGATGACATCATTTTGTGGAATTACAGAACAAAGTACAACCCCATATCCACTAATGGATGATAAATAGTTTTAGAATGTAAAATATATTGACAATATTTTTTGTAAACCCTTTTTAAAAAACCTTACAAAACCATGTTGGAAAAATGATCAGTTTTCTTTGAATTATTGAACTATAATTATTTGTATGTTATAGATTTTCTTGATTTCATGCATCTTGGAAAAAATTCATGTGATAGTAATATTAGAATGTTAATAAATGTAATAGAAAAAATATGGCATTAAGAATAGGTTGGATATGATTGAAATAGGGATAAAGTAAGACTTTTCATATATGAAGGGTTAAATATGAACTTTTATTCTTCTTATAGCTTACACACTCCTTGAAAGAGAGATATTAGTTTTTTAAATTTTTGAATGATGTATATGTTCTTTATGGGTATTCATCAAATATCAGGAATATAATATCAATGATTAATTTGAAGTTAAATGGTCTAAAATCACATTATTATCATGTTTTGATGCTATATATAGTGCATGTAGCTTTAGGTTTAATTCTACCTAAAAATGTATGATATACATTAATAATAATTTTATTCTTTTTCAAATCCATATTTAGTAAAGTTATATACCTGGTGAAGTTTCAAATATTAAATAAGGAAATTTTAGTCATATTATTTAAATTTGAGATGTTCTTTACACCTTAACTATTTAATATAATGGTCCACATAATGGATCAGTTAATTAGATAGATTTAATTATGTGGATATATACATTACATATCAATGTACCCAATTGAATGGTATATAGAGGTTTTAAAAGTTTACATCAAGAATCGATGTTAGATAAAAGGTTTTATTGAGGAGCTATATATTATTGAAGAAGTTGTTGAATTTTTAACCAATTAAAAATCAGTGGTTGATAGCATTGGTCTCTCAAAAACCTGATCATAGTGGACACCTTATAGAAGATGAATTTTTTTGAAGATATGTTGTTACGATTACCATTATAGAGCAGGAGAAATATCACCTTTACATGTTACTTAATAGTGCGGTGTTTGTTCCACAAATTTAATCCCATAAAGTAATTATCAAACATTTTAATCCTTTAAGGGATAAAAGATGGATATCAAATAAAAATAATTAATAGTTTATAGGATGATTTTGAGATTATATTGATAAAGAGTTATCTACAAATCTGGAATCAATTGTTGAATGATTTTGAGGGATAAAAAGAGGACCAAATGAAAAATGTATTATATTAAAAAAGTTATTTAATTAATGTTTATATGTTCTATAAAAAATAATCAAATGAACATAGTAGGATGAAAAATAGTATATTTATTCTTGTATTATAGGTGATGATCATTTTTAGTTACAAGTATAGTTATCTAATTTATGTGAATATGTCATACTATGGAATCATTAAACAAATATACAAGATGGACTATGAAACATTTCAAGTGATATTTTTCCATTGCAAATTTTTATGATAGGAGTGTAGTTAAATTTAATGAATTGAAATTTTTGAGGTGAATTTAAATGTAGAAGGGAATAAGGATGAACCATTAATAATGGAATAATAGGTGGTGCATGTATTTTATGTACCAGATCCTGTAAATAGTAATTGGTCAATTGATTTATTAGGGAATAATACAATAAAAAGGTCATTTTAAAATCCAATTAAGGATGAACCTTTCATTCCAAAATCACAACCATTTCATGGATATACCAATGTAGATAGTGTATTGTACGTTATATGGAACCACAAAAGGGGATTTGGATACTCAATAGAGGATCCAAATATCTTTAACATTTAATGAAAAATTTGAGTTCAATGAACATGATAAATTTTTATTTAATATACTTTGATTTTACTCATAATATTTTGTTTTGTTTACTAAATTTACATAATCTAAATTAGATGTATAACTACTCATGTAGATAATGGCCTATCCACACACTAATGTTACCAATCCTGAGGAAAAACACACTATCATTGCTTAAACTGAGAAATTTATAAGGGATCAACATCATGAGGTAAAAAAAAAAGAGTATTGTAGCACCACCATTTTAAATAAAGTTAAAGGTAATAAGAAAAGGTGTAAAATTTGTGGAAGGATGGAATCAATGTGGCCAAACTTTTGAACCCAACAAGTCAATGTTCTGTAGTAACATTAGGATCATAACTCAAATGAATGTGCTGACTAATATAAATACATTTAACACTTCATTAAGGAAAATAATTTGGGAATATATTTGGGTAATTTTATGATTTTATTTCTCTATTTTACTGAAAAAAATTATCTTATGAAACTTTTATTTACTTTTAATTATTCCATACAATGCTCTTTTATTTTAAATTATTTCCATAATAAACTTGTATTAATTGTTTATAGAAAATCTCATAGATCCTTTCATATATTTTTAATAAAGCAGTATCTTTGGGATGTTATGGGGAAAGTAAACCCCTTTCCTTTAATAATGTATTTACACATTATAAACCAAGAAAAATGGAAATATTTCATTTGTCACCATGATGAGGAATCATTTTGGGCATAATTTATTTGTTAATACTATATTTGAAATTATTTATTTTATTCACATTGATTCAAAATTTTAACTTATGAAAAAACAATAAATTTCTGAATATAATTAACATTCATCAAAACCAATGTACCCCTACCATAAAAACGGATGTGGTATCCATAAACTTTAAATTTTTTTTATGTATTTTGAATATACATTAAATTTTTTATGATATATGAAACAAAATATGTTCCTTTAATTATATACATATTTATTAATCATAATCCAAGGAAACTTTCATCCCACATCATGTGATATAGAAAGAGGATCATGTAAATAAAGAGGGAAAACTAGTAGATGAAAACACATAGGCAGTATGGGAATCAGGAATAATTATGATATAATAGTAATTTGTTATTATTTAACATTTTATTATATAAAAATATCTATTTATGTTCATATATTTATACATTTTTGACTCAATAATCATCATATACTATACCTACAGAAAAACTACTTTCAGTTTCATTGAAGCAGCCACAAAAATATGTAATGTTAGAGGTGCAGGTTTTGAGGTGTCACCTCAAGAATATTTTGAGAAGAAAAGACACAAGGAGGAACATACGAAATAATTAAAGGCTTGTAGGCATAAATAAATGATTTAAAATTTATTATTTTCGGGTCTAGTTTGGTAGACTAGTATATGTGAAAGGATCAAATAGAACCAATAGTTAATCAATGATCTGTACATGAAGAGCCACATAACCCCACTAACTTTGAGTCTATTTATTCACCTCAATAACCAACCTTACATGAGGATACCAATTTAACTCATAACACTTTTCACTAAATTTTAATAAAAAACTACATGTAAATTTTTATTATTTTAATTATATTGGGTAAAATTGTACATGTTTTATATCCATCAAAACCCTCCCATTACCTTGGTGTAAGGGGTAAGGTGTACAATATCCAATTATACATTACACATAATAAACAAATCCAAAAAGATCATATGGGAGTGGGTATTGAAGTAGATCATGGTTTTACGGCCATATTATCCATTCCTCTTTATGTTCAGGATGTAAACATGATGGATTGTGCTATTAGAACTTTTATAGATTAGTCTTATAATATTAAAATGATACATAGTGATAAATAGGTGTGTCCTTTAAGATTTTTTTCCAAATTAAAAATCATTAATTGTTAAGGAAAAAGGTCTAAAATGATGTATGGTATTATAGATAAAAAAGGGGAAATATAAGGTCGCATCAAGACAATCCAATGATTCCACTAATAAATCAAAATAAACTTTTGAGAGAACCATCACCCCACCAGTTCCACTACCACATTTAGTAACATTACTTGCTCATATGGATACAAAATTCAAATATGAAAATGTTTCCTACATTGAAAATGGAGAATAAATATTTAGTGATACCATTATATATGCAATTGGTCTCAATATTATAATGAAATTGTCAATCCTGAATAGTCAGGTAGCTTGGTTTTTAAAGCATACATGAGGCACATTTATATATTTTTTATTTTCAAAAAATTATCTATTATGTTACTTACAGTTAATTACTATTAATATTTTTTACAAGATTATATATTACTGCACTATATAAGGAAAACCCTATGAATAGAAATTTTGAATCACTTATCCTACTATAATATATATTCTAGAATTTCATTTAGAAATGGAATAAAATGAATAAAAAATTAAACTATGCATGATGTTTGAAAATAAAATAATAGATGGAAAACTACCCTTGATTCCTACAATGCAGTGTTAAAACTATATAATCTAATCATATAAAATATTTTTTATATATTTTTCATTACTTATTAGTTTTTGTTTTTTAGGAAGCAATGGATCCTCATTATATTCAATCTAGATACCCTGAATGTCTATATTTTGGATTAAATCATGTATTTTCAACAAATCGAACACACATGATGTACGTTGTGAATTTTTAATGCACTAAAATTAAAATATTACAAATAAACATCAAATTAATCATTTTTGTTTCTTTTTTAATGAGTATTTTTTATTATAGGGAGATCTATAAATATTTTCTAAATCATGGTATGAGGTAGGTGATTGAGCACAAGAAGCCTATGTATTTTTTCAAATAGAGATAGTTTAAGATATATATAATAAGTTTTTTAAATATAAAAACATATTTAAAAATAATTTAATTATTTTTGTAGTTTTTGAAACAAAATTAAGTCAATGATTGTGCATATTATGTTTTTTCATTTATGAAAGATGTCATATACCATCAACAAACTAGCATCCCCGAATAAGTACTTATGAATTTAATTAAAATTTCATTTCAAATATTTGTTAATCATCTATTTATATATATTTTTTGAGTAATACCATGATCTTTGACAATATACATACTCAAATTAAGAAATATATTTGTTTTGAGATGAGTGGACATAGTATGTGGTCTCAGAATGTTTCTTAGAATCAAGTTGAGGCGATTACATATTATGTTTTTATTTTTTTCTATTTCCTATGGATTATTATGATTTTATCATAAATCAATCTAACACATTATGGGGATGGAATGACTCAATGTGATTATATTCAATATTAAAGAGTCATTTTAGTTCAAAATGAACATCACATTATAAGAACCCACCTGATGAACTCATATTTCTCTCAAAAATTAAAAGATAGTCCATAATTCATTTGATATGTGTAACAATCTACTGTATATAAATATGATACATGAAATGTTCAATATGAATCAAAGTGCATGTTTTCACATTAAGAAAGTGTAATTTTACTCTAAAACATATGTGATATAGACAAAAATAAGAAAAAGGTATTATATTCTCTTTATACTTTAGGAAAATTATTAATAATTCATTTTTGATATAAAAATTGGCCACATGTCAATCTAAAACACAATATGACCGATAGGATTTTAAATGCATGTTTTAAGATTAAAAATGTGTCATTTTATTCTTAAAAATTGTAATATATTCATAACTAAGAAAATAAGATCATATTATCTAAATAATTTAGGAAAATAATCCGTAATTAATTTTTAGGTATTGAAATCGACCATACGTCAATCTGACACATGACATGGATAGTAGGACACAAATTTCTTATTTTAAATATAAATGTGTCATTTTAGTCTAAATCATAATTCACATAGAAAAAAAAAGAAAATGAGGTCACATTTTCCTTATAACCATAATTAATTTGTGATATGTAATAATTGACTGCACATTAATCAGATACATGATGTGTCCAGTATGAATCAATGTGTCTGTTTTCACATTTAAAAATGCATTTTACTCTGAAATATTCATCATAAAGACAAAAAAAATTAGAATAAAATTTAATTTCATGATACTTCTAGAAAACCATCCATAAGTCATTTATGATGTGTATGAATTTAATGCACATAAATCTAACATAAGATGTGTCTGTTATGACTTGAAGCATATCTTTTCAATATAAATGTGTCATTTTAGTCAAGAACATGTGTCACATAGCCAAAGATATAAAAAGGAGCTTTGACTTCTATGAACCATTATTACAATGATACATATGTCAATTATTGTGTGTAGAGATAGACCACATGTCAATATGACATATGATGTGGCTGATATTACTCAAAGTGCATGTTTCCATTATAAAATTATCATTTTAGTTTAACACACAGTTCACATTATTAAAACTGAGAAAATGAGATTGGATTATTTTCAAACATCCGGAAAATGATGCCTAATTTAGTTTTTATGTGTAGTAATCTACCACATTTCATTCTGATACACGATGTGGCCAGTATAACTCTAGGTGCACATTTTCACATTAAACAAATTTCATTTAATCTAAAACATGTGTCACATAGACAAAATAGAGAAAAAGAGATCGAATTATGTTGATACTTTAGGAAAATAATCCATAATTAATTTATATATATTATTAATTAAGAATTTAATTAATATTTCATAATATATAGATAAATTATTAGTATAATTAATAATTTAAATGATAATTAAAGATATAATCATTAATTATATAATTAACAGTATAACTGATAATATCATTAATATATTTAGTAATTAACAATGTAATTTATCATATATAGATTATATAACATTAAAATTATAATTTTTTTACTTATTTTTAATTCAGTTACTTAAAAAACATTAGATTTATTATAGGGAAACACTTTTTTATAGATGATAATCATTAGAAAAATCCTTCTGCAAGAGTTTTTTTATATTGGTTTGAAGTTTTTTACTAATTATAAATATCACATAAATGTAAATATTTTTTATAAAAATATTTTAAAGTTAATTTTGAATCGAAATGATTATTTAATGTATAATTTATATTCCAATTTTTTTAATTGAAATATTTAGGTTTGTTTTTATATACTCGCTAATCTCTTCTTTTCTATTTGGGGTCATAAAGTGCTTTATCCTTGTAGAAAATGGTGTGGTCATTATTAGTGCTGAAAAAATATCTGATAAATAATGCTTAACAATACTCAATAAAGAATTGATAAAGTCATCCTTTATCACTGCTTAAGTAAAGAACTGATAAAGTATGCATACTATTTTGAGCATTTTGTCAGCACTTTTCAGCACTAACAATAGCTATTTCTGGCATTGACATTGGCCATAACGTAATAGTGAAAATAGGATGGTGGGGAAGATGATTGGGAGTTCCATTGTTATCAAATGAATATATATAAATATCTATAATCAGTATATCTATATATGTAATATGTGTCACATTTCCTTGAATACCACCCTCTCAAATCTTTCACTTCATCCAATTTTTTTATGCCTTCTTTGTCCTTATTTCTCATATGGATGATTCTGGCCTAGATGATTCCCATCACCCAAAAAAACCCTTATAGAACATGATTAACAAAAAAATTATCTTTAGTTACTCATTAGTTAATCTTTTTAAAATTTACTATAATGTATATATAATAGTCTATATTAGTATCACTTTAAAAAAATTGAGAAAAAAACTATTGTAATATACTGAAATTTTTAATGACAAAAAACCCTCTTTGATATTAATTTATGTTTATTTTTATGTGAAAAATGTAAAATTTCAATAAAAATAACTTCATTAGTGTTTTAGAGGATTTATGTAAGTATAAAATCCCAATTAACACTTTATAATATTCTATTGAATATTTTTGGAGTTAGATGCTGAGATAACACAAGATTCTAATGACCAAAGTGCCTCATCATAGATGGAATAAAAATATATAATATATTATATTATAGGCATGTGATTTCATTAAAAAATAAATTAATATCTCCCAAAAATTTCATTGTATGAGGAATCAGAGACCACCGTTAGGTCTAAGATGGGGAGTTTACCTTAGGCATGGCATAACATTTTTACGCATCAGGAATTTGGTAACGTCACCCACATGGATAACTTATTTAATATTTTTATTTATATATTTCTGAAAATATTTGAATATCTCACAAATGGTGTGTCTTATGAGAAATATGATACCACCATTAGGTCTGAGATGTGTTGTTTACCCTAGGAGAGATACAACCTTCGTGAACATTGGGTGTTTTGTCAGATCACATGTAAGTTTAATTTATTAATTTCATTATTATATTATTTTTTAGAAAATAATTGAATATCTCACAAATGGTGCATCATATGAGAAACTCAAGACTGTTGTTAGGTTCGAGATGCATGGTTTACCCAAGGCAACACATAACTTTTGCACACATTGGTCATTTGGCCAGATCACTCATTAAGTTAATTTATTTAATATTTTATTAATTAAAATGAATAAAATAAACAATTTCTGTTTATCTTCCCCATTAAACTCCATATGCCATTTTTCATGCATGATTTAATTCAAAACTGTTGATTTTTACTCATTTTTTATTGTTCCATTCACCAACGCATTAATGGGGTGAATTAAAACCCTCTACCATAAGTTTTTAGTTGAAATGGTGGATTAAATTTGGGTTTTAATTTTCAAGTGGATGAACCATACATGGTTTCATTTTCTAAATACCTGAACTATTCAGTAGTGGTTCTTCAATGATTCTCTCAAATCAGAGGACCCAAATTTCACTGTATGAGTGGTTATTGAAGGTGTCTTCCTCTACTTTAAACTTCTCCAATGGAGGCAACCCTTCATTTGTTTCTTCTCTGTCTGTCACCTAGAAGGTGAGATTTTTTGTTATGTTTTTATTTTCATTTTCCTCCGTTTCCCTTACTCTAATACTATGGGAAAAAATGGAATATAAATTAAATTTTAATACTAAATCATAAAATCCAAGTATTTGAAAAATATAATCCGCATGAGTATCAAAAGATAAAATATTGAATTATTAAATAATAATTTGTTAAAAATATTATCATAAAGTAAATATCAAGGGATAATTGAATTGAATTATCAAATGATAATTGCATGAAATAATAAGATATAAATGTAAAGAAATATCAAGTTATGATTATGTTGAAATTATCAAAAGATTAAATATTAAATTATCAATTGATAATTTATGAAAAAATAATCATGGAATAATTATCAATGTATAATTATTCGAGATTTATTAAAGGATAATTTGTAAAAATAAATTGTCATATAATAATTATGAAAGGATAATGTGTAAATAAAAACTATGAGAATATAATTATATAAATTATCCAAGGATAATTATCAGGTAGTAATCATATTATAAAGGTATCATATTATTAGAGGGTAATTATAAAATTGGTAAGGATATTTTTTTTATTTTTAAAGAATGATAATAATGAATACCACATGCGTTCTCAAAATATTATAGAGAAATAAGTTATCAAAAGTGGTTTTTTAATTATTTATATGGAGAATATTTTGAGGGAATGCATTGAACTAAAATAATAATTTAGAAATTAACATGGAGAGATAAATTGTTATCATAGGAGATATTTTATTTCATTTTGAAATAAAATAGCTAATTTTGTGTCTAGGGACCCTTGATATTCCTGAAACGTTAACATGCAAAAAAATATGATAATAAGGCTTGAAATTTTTTTTTCTTGACTATTGAAGTTTATTCACTAACTATTAAACCACACTGGGTGGTTTATATTTGTTTTTGACATAAAAAAAATTGAGGTAGGAAACTTTTTTACCTTTTTAGGCCCTTGTTTATGAATATTTCGATAATGATTATTTATGTTGGATTTTCATTACACTATGATTCTTTCCATGAGTGATATTTTTGTAGCTTGTTTCCATGTTTGATGTGTTCACATGATGTTATATTGCTACTATATTCTCATGATGATGTGTTACACCTTCATTGTATGTTTATTGTGTGATATACATTACCATCTCATTGGAGGTTGTGTTGGTACTTTAAATAGGTGGACTGTTGTGTGGCTTACATCCTTTAGTGGGGGAGTGTGTGCATTGCCTGTGATGATGATGACAATGGACATGAGAATAGATTATGGAGCATGATTACCAAGAGGCTTGACCCAACATATCACATTAGGGTCATGATAGTCTAGTGGCTAGACCTGAGGGACGTGATGGTTTGATGGACCGTCCTAAGGCATTGCTGGAACATGATGGATTGCGAGTGTGACCCGTTACATGAGTCCAGATTTTGAACCATGATCTAGTCTGTGACTTGATTCCTTACCATTAGTGAGAGACAGATTCCAATTGTATCATTGGTCAATTCTCTTACTGACACTCATTTATGGATTCTATACACCATTAGCTGGTCTAATTTGTGATGGATTCTGAGCACCATGCACTGGTTCATCCTTTTTGAGACATTCCATGTTTATATTTTGGGAAAGGAGCTGAAGAAGGTACGACCAGGGGTTTGGTGGCTGCTTGGTCAGTGCACTGCCACTCAATTTTCAATTGTGTGTTTACGCTTCCTGAATTTATTATTAATATGGAATACACTTGTTATACTTGAGCACATCAGGTAAGGACACAATTGTGGTGTCTTAATGAGTCTTGTACTCGCACCCTACTTGGGAATTTTTTGGATATTATAGATTTTATGAGAGACTATAAAAAGGGAAGGGGACCTATGGTAGATGGTTGAGTAGTGTAGAATGGATTTAGCAGCTCTGATACCTAGATATTTTTTAAGAAATATTTATCTTTAAATAATATTAATTCTTCAATAGCTAGTGTTGCAAGCAACTATGAGTTTAAATGAACCATAAGACACTATTAGTATAACCTTTCTATTAAATTTGAGAGAATAAATATGAATAATTAATTTATGATATACATACAATCCTCCAACTCAATATGAATTTATTGGCAAGTTCTTAGAATATAATCACAAAATTTTAGTAAAATCACATTATTATTCAAAAATATGTTATCTTTAAAAATGAATTTTTATTCTTTTAATGAATGAATATTAATTTTTCAAAGATCGAGAAAATATATTTCAAAAAATAAATTTCATTTTTTAATTCATAATGTCAAAAAAAAATTCTCAAAAAAATTATTTTTTAAGGAATAGTGAAAATACTTATTTTTATTGAAAATTATATTTTCATTCAAAGTATTTATAAGGTCAAACTATTATTTTTTATTAATTTTAAATTTTAATTAGTTAATATTA
>CAUJRU010003482.1:0-44061 GCA_963277665.1 Viscum album
AACTCCACGATAAATGAAAATTTATTGAAAGTAGTACATCCAGGATATAATTCTGTTTTTTCATCATCAATTGCTTCATAAAACCTCCTTGAATCACGATCTGCACTAGAGAGAAGATTTATCTCACTGGTCTCAAGATTCTGGATGTCAATGCCTTCAGGATCCAACCCACGTACCATTTCAGTAAGCATTTCATGCATTGAATCATTCATCCTTGCATCAACATCCATCTGAACTGTATCCGTATTTTCACAACGAACATATTCTTCTCCATGACGAGTCCAACACTTATAATTTCTCATAAATCCATTAAAGAATAGGTGCTCCATCACAGTATCTCGTGTGAATTGATATCTATTAGCACATTTTCTATATGGACAACTAATATAGTCACTTTCAAATCCTCTGGTGAAGTCAATAAACTGCATAATTCCATTGAAATACTCTCTAGACGTTCGATTTGGAAGATCAATCCAACTCTTATCCATAATAAGATCCCTATAACAAACATTTACACAAGACTTATTACATTTTCATTTTTCATATCAAATATATTTAAAATAAATACTAATTAATTGTTTGTGAACCATTTATAAAATAATAATGTAAGTGAAATCCCATGTCATACTTGATTGCGCTACAAACCTAGAAGGGAGGGGAGTTGAAGGCGGTGCTGCGAGGGAGAGGAGAGGCAGCGGTGGGGAGCTGGAGCCAGAGCTGGTGCGACGAGGGAGGGGACGGTGAAGGAGGGAACGGGTGGCGGTGGTGCGGAGAGGGAGGGGATGAAGACAAAGGGGATGGGGGTTGGCGGGGTGAGGGGGGGTGTTTGGGGTGATGGGGGGAGGGACGAGGGGGTGGAGGGATGAGGGCGGAGGTCGGAGGTCGGAGGGGCTGGAGGCCGAAGGCCAGAGGGTGGCCGGAGGGCTGCCCGAGGGCTGTCGGGCTGTCGGAGGCGGGTGGCGAGAGGCCCGAGGGCAGAGGGAGGCCGCAGGGTGACCACAAGGCGGAGGGCGGCTGGAGCCGGAGGGTGGCCGGAGGAGGGAGGGGCTGGCGAAGGGCAGCCAAAGGGCAGCCGGAGGGTGGCTGGAGGGCGGAGGGCGGCCAGAGGGCTGCCGGAGGGCAGCCTGAGGGCTTTTGGGCTGCCGGAGGCGGGTGGCGGGAGGCCCGAGGGTAGAGGGAGGCCACAGAGTGGCCGTAAGGTGGAGGGCGGCCAGATCCGGAGGGAGGAGGGCGGCCGGAGGAGGGCGGGGCCAGCGGAGGGCGGCCGGAGGGCAGCCGGAGGGAGGAGGGCGGCCGGAGGGTAGCCGGAGGGCGGAGGGCGGCCGGAGGGCAGCTAAAGGGTGGTCGAAGGGCGGCCAGTGGAGGGCGGGGCCGGCGGAGGGCGGCCAGCCGGAGGGCGGTGCGGTGGAGGGTGGGGCGGCGGAGGGCGGGGCGGCGGAGGGCGGGGAGGCGGGGAGGGCGCGGTGATGGGGAGGGCGCGGGCGACGAGGAGCGGGGCGACGGGGAGGGCACGGTGATGGGGAGGGCGTAGGCAGAGGGGAACGGGGCGACGGGGAGGGCGCGGTGACGGGGAGGGCACGGGTGACGAGGAGGGGGGAAGGGGGGCACTTCCCGAGGAGGGAGGGGGGGAGGGGGCGCTAAAGCCCCCGTTTTTTTTAGGGAATTGTAGCGACCGCCATTGGCGATTGCTATTGGTTACCTATATCGACCGCCAATGGAGGTCGCTATAGGTTAAGGGGCTCAAAAGCCCATTTTTCTAGTAGTGAGGCCACCCTCCCCAGTCTCTCAATTATCTCAAAGGGTCTCACAAACCTTGATGCCAACTTACATTGCCTACCCAACCAATGATGTCCCAAGAGAGGTGAAACTTTGAGAAAACTCAATCACCAAACACAAACCCCAGTGACTGATGATGATGGTCTTCATAGGATCTTTGATGACTTTGTGCCATGATCAAACTCATCTAGATCAAATCCACCATTTCTATCATCTCCTAGACAACACTCGGTCCAAGCAAGGACTGCTCTCCCAACTCTTCCCAGCACGAGGGAGATCGACATGGCCACCCATAAAAATCCTCAAAGGGAACCATCCTAATTAAATCCTAATAACTATTGTTATATTAAAACTAAACTAAAGGAAAATTTTTGTCCCAATATCAATCGAAATCAAGCACACAAGCCCATAGCATATCCTCAAGAATATGGATAGCCCTCTCTGTCTATCCATCCATCTGTAGATGATAAGTTGTGATCAATTTCAACTGGGAACCCATTTCCTCCTACAAACCTTTCTAGAATCTGGATTTTAACCTTAAGAACCTTTCAGAAACAACCATAAAGGTTACCCCATGAATTTTCACAATCTCTAGGACATACAAGTCCCCAAATGTTCCACTTTTTATTTCCTTTATTGGAAATAAATGAACTGATTTAGTGAGTCTGTTAATAATCACCCAAATTTTATCCTTTACACTAGTATTTTTTGGAAAACCAATGATGAAATCCATAGAAATATCATCCCACTTCTATACTAAAATGGATAAAGGCTGTAAAAACCCTATACGCCTCTAGTGTTCTACCTTAACTCTTTGAAAAGTAAGACTCTGTGATACAAAATATACAACTTGCTACCTCATCCTTGTCCACCAATACCGATGTCTCAAATCATAGTACATATTTGTAGCCCTAGGGTACGTAGACCAACATGACTGATGTACACTATCTAACAACTTCTGTCTCAAGAAAAATGAAACAACCAACCTATTATGGAAGCACAAAGATATACTAGTATACTGAGACCACTCACCTAAGGTCTCCCCACAATTTAGGATTTCTCCTAAGTGTCATATCTTAGTGTATATCATCTTCTAAATTCAAACTCACTCAAAAAAATATGATTCAAACTTTTTATAATCCAATAAAACCTATCCACCAACCTCCTTTACTCCCAAAATCATCTCGGGAAAAAAACTCATGAGAGACCACTCTTCAATTGATTCCTTCACTACTTGGATTGGTACTCTTCTACTAAATGCATCAAAAACCACATTTCCTTTCCTGGGGGTATATATGATATCAAAATCAAAGGTGTGAAGATACTCAACACAGTGTCTCTGTCACAAGTTCACATCCATGTGAGTGAAAACATACTTCAAGATTTTTTGATCAGAATACATTATAAATCACTCCTAAAATATATATTGACACCATGTATTGAGTGCGTGTATAATAGCTACCAACTAAATATCATGGGTAGGGTGGTTCTTATCATGAGTTTGTAACTAGAGAGATCCATAAGCCACAGCTTGTTTCCCTTCATCAAGACACATCCTAAACAGGTACCTGAGGCATTTAAAAAAACATCATAATCTAAACTTGGTTCTAGTAGAATAAAAATTTGTTCTTAAGTTAAAATCACTTTTATCTCCTCAAAATATATGTGAAATTTTTCATTCCATTCAAACTTTACACCCTTATGGGTCAAAACTGTCATTAGATATGTGATCTTAGAGAAGTACCGAACAAAGCATATATAGTAACCAGCTAACCCCAAGAATCTTTATATATCAAACACATTTCTAGGATTTTACTAAGACATAAATACCCACACCTTTTTAGGATTTGCTGAGGTACCCATCTCAAACATCAAATTCCCTAGAAACTTCACCTATCAGATCCAAAATTCACACTTAGAAAGTTTACCATACATATGATGTTATTTCAAGGTTATAATAATGATATCTAAATGGTCCAAATCTTCCTCCTCTAACTTAGAGTAAACCAAGATATATTCTATGAACACAGAAACAAAATATTCCAAGAACTGATGAAAGATCTGGTTCATCAAATCCATAAATATCATAGGAGCGTTAGTGAGTCCAAATGAAATTACCAAAAATTCAAAATTCCCATATTAACTATGAAACATTGTCTTGGGTATGTTTTCCTCTTGGACTCTCAATGGATGGTACCCTAACCATAGTTTAATCTTAGAAAATCAACGAGCCCCTCTAATCTAATTAAAGAGATCATAAATTCTGGGTAAAAGATACTTGTTCTTAATAATCAAATGATTTAACTTTTTATAGTTAATACAAATCCTGAGACTTTAATTTGCCTTATTAGAAAAGAGTACAAGAAAAGACCACAATGAAGGAAGAATAAATCATTTCACCTCTAGGCCCTCAATATGGACCTTAAGTTCCACCAACTCAGCATGTGACATTCGATAGGATGGTATATAAATGGGAATCATTCCAGGGAGCAAGTAAATAGTAAACTCAACCTCTCTCTATAGTAGTAAACTAGAGAAATTATCTAGAAATACATCAAGGTAATAACACACCATAGTAGGTAGTTGATCATCCAACTAAGGGTCATCTGCATCAAGAAACATCTTTGACAACTAACATGAGATTATATTGTCATAAGAAACAATAAGCCCTACCCTTCTTGATCTAAAATCCCACTCACCTTGTAAAATATGAGTGACCCCATCGATAGATATGAACTATACCTGATGGAAATAGAAGTCTATCTAGGCCTTAACACTAATCTTCCAATCCATGCTAATGATTAAGTCAAATATTTCATGATCAAGCACTAGTAAACCCCAAAACACCTCAAGGTCATCTATCATCACCTGACATGCAGAGCACTTGAATCCTTGTTCATAAATCTTTCCCAAAGGCATGGAAATATCCAACAAGAATTGAATAAGCTTCGAATCAAAACCCAACATTTCAACAAACTTTAAGGACATAAAATAATTAGTAGCACATATATCAAAAAAAATAGTACCATAGAATATGAAATAAACATTATACCTATAATAGTAGCTGGCCCTGCTTTAGATTCCTCTCAAACACACTCTTCCGCATAAATATATCTGGACTTAGCCACCTAGACATCCACCTTGGCCTGAGAATGAGACCCTCCACCCTTGGGAGCATCAACATGCACCTATGATCCCTTGGTGGAAGTGGATATCACCTTACTACTTTGGGATATTTTGTCATAGAAATGTTTCACATGTATATATCACCCACAAAGATGAAAAGTTCTAGGATCCTTTGTACAATGAGGCCTGGTATGACCATGCCTCCCACACTGGTAGCAGATAACTAGTTTCTTCCCTAAATAATCCCCTGAAACTGGTCCTACAGAAAACTGACCACTTTTACCCTTCCTTTTATAACCATAAGAAACACCCTGGCTAATAGCTGCACCAACTGAAGATCTTCCAACACCTATCCTTCCAGATATTTATGGCTCAGTAAAAGATAATTTATCTACTACCTCCATAAGGGTTGGAAGGAATAAAAGAACTAGCATCGACAAAATATCAGCCCTCAGCCCCATCTCGGACCTCTGAGCCTTCAGGTAATCATTGGTGACAAAATCTGGTTCCAGATGCACCAACTCAGCAAAATGGGTGGATTACTATGGAATGGTACGCTCCCCTTACTCTAAATTTAGAAACTCTTGGGTCTTTAATGCATGTAAAGTCTCAGGACAAAGATGTTGATTGAAGATATTCTTGAAAAAAACCCAAGTAAGGACCTTATGAAACTTAGCTTGCACTGTAGAGTCCCATCATATTCTTATTGGACCCTCAACCATATACATGGGAAATGCCACTTGAGAATATTCAGGATTCTTTGAAAATTTGAAGATCCTCTCAATCCATTCAATCCACTCCTTTGATTCTTGGGTCCCTTTGTCACATTATAAGAATGGTGGATGTTGTTTTGTAAATTTTGATCCATGATCCACTACTCATATCAAGTTCAAGGCATCCACTGACCCCAGATTCTGAATGGTATAGATCACTACTTCATTCAAATAAGTGTCCAATGGAGGATCTGCCTACGAAACCTACCTTACGGCTTCACCACTCATATTTGGAAGATCTCTTCTAGGAGGAATTTCCTGTTAAACACAAGACAATAACCAATTAGTCAAAATAAAATTCAAAAACCATTTAACCAACTTCTAGAATCCAAGACAATACTTTAAAATAATAATAATTTAAAGTGATTATAAATTCCTCCATAAAAGATAACACTTTTTGGAAAGGAACATGTCCATCTAAATAAACTCCTCACTTAGTTTATTCAAACAAACATACACACACCAAGTCTACAAACTCAATATATAGGTTAATTTAAATATATTTCCCATAAAATTCATTCAAATTAACCTAAATACCATATCTCGAACTTAATAAATATTTTTTGACCACCCATGGTAACTCATATTCAGTCGCGGGAGTGAGCTGGACATATCTCTTTTCCACACCTACTATCTAAATTCCAATTATCATACTTCTGACTACCCAAGATATAGAACCAACTCAGGTAGTTTTGACACACCTCAGGATATGAAACTCCTCTGATATCAAATTGTAATAGACCAACATAGGTCAACTAGACCAATTACCCATGTCATCCCATTACAGGGTGAGGTAAAATAAAGATATCTAAACAAGTCTTGAATATAATCCAAACAAGACATTCAACCAGAGTACATAGTGGAAAATGGAGAGATAAAACTAATTCAAATAGGGTAAAATGGAAAGAATGAAAATACTAGACCAATAATTCTCCATGTGACCATCCATCACCTCCAAACCATCCCAAACAGAAGTAGCGATCTAAAGAAGAGCCTGCATGCTATGGAATTCGCTTCCCTTTAGTTTTATACTGCATAAAAAGGTCTATAAATATCCAAATGAAGAATTAGGTTGTGAGAAACATATCTTAGTAGGTCACAACCAAATAATATATACAAGTTATACTATCAATAATGCATAAGTTCAAGCTCTAAAATAAAACAGTTTTACCATAATTTTTATAATAAAAAAATTAAAAACATTTATCAAACATTCCTTAGGTTTTATAAAAATTAAATATCATGTTTTCCAAATCCATAAACATTCCAGTCATATAAAAAATTAGGTAAACATACCAAATATAAAAACACATGTGAGTCGATATCCATGAAATAATCTATCATGAAATAAACAACTGGAAACAATAATGCACCAACCAATTGGGCTCTAGCCTATGGAATAATACATACTAGATACTCACGAGCTAAGAAGTTATAAGGTTGGATCCAACTAATATAAAGTCCTTCCATAGTCTATAGATATGCAAGAGGTTACCTCCTAGTGGTGTAACACACACTAAGTCTACATGTGTCTTTCCTGGTGTACCCAAGGTTCCCACTGTGCAATTTTTTTTAATATCTATTTTAAGAACCATGCTCACATTTTTTTATAAAACCATTTCAAATCCAAACCAATCTGATTCAAGTTTTGAAAATCCATTTCTTTCTTAATCAAGTAAATTCCATTTTCAAAGAAAAAACAACTTTAAAACATGAACCCATACCCTTTTTAATTTTAACACATGAAATTCCATTTCAAATATTAATGAATCGATAAGAACAAAAAGAAATTCAAGAAATTAGAATGTTTAGACAGATCCACCCACCTCAATGATAAATAAAACCTATCTTCCTTTGACAATGGGGATTGGAAACCACAATATCTACCTTAAGAAGTTAATCCATGATAAGAGAATTAAAAGGATTTATAGAAAACACATCCAATCACAAAACCATATCCAAACCAAAGTCGCAACTAAAACCTAAGAAGAACTAAAAGGAACGCTTACCCAGTGCAAAGAAATCCAACCACAATGGTGATCAATCACTAAATGGAGTGATCTGGATGGAAAGGATCCACCTAAAATCACATAGGAAGTACTTTGGGTTGAGAGAGTAGGGTTTCATCATGAATTAATGAAACATATGACTCATATGGCGCTCTAAAAACAAACACCATGACATTTACACAGCATGTAGCCCATTTACACATCATGTAATCCTCAGGGTCCATATACACTAAAAAATCCATTAATTTTTTATTTAAAAACGAATTTTTATATATACACGGTGTGTAAACCTTTCACTCCAGGCACCCAGTTCATGTATTATTCCTAGAAGCCATTACATGTCATGTACTTCACTTACACGGTGTGTAAGTGCCTAGTGATCGATAGAAAACCTAGGTTTTATACTAAAAATTCCAAAAAATCATGGACTTCACCATTATAGGTATCCTCCCAATTCCATGGTCAGCAATACTCACCCAAAATAAAAGGAAACCAGAAGCAAGGATTATAACATACCAAACAGAAAGGTAATGGGCCATTACAACTTTAAACAAGGAAGAGTGGGGAATAGATCATCACATGATATTATTTAATTGTGGAATGGTTGAATATTTCATCAAGTAAAAATATAAATATTTTTTTTATTGTGTAATTTTTTATAATTTATGACATCATTAAAAAAATTTAGAGAACATAGTGAATTTATAATAAGATCACATCGTTATTTATCTATTAAGAGGAGGGAATAATTACTTAGTAAATAACTTCCTTATTAGTTAAATTCAAAGGTAAAAAATTCCTTTTTTTACATGAGAAAATCATTGGTAGTCATTTAATATTTTATATTGATATATTTTAGTTCCAATGTTTACCAATGGATGATGTATCTGCTAAAATAAGGGTGTTTTCATTTTGTACGAACAATGTGGTTCGTGATTGTAAAGTAATGTTTGTCAATAGATTTAAATTCATTATAAATAGTTGTGTAAAAAACATGACAACACATCATGATGGTAAAACAATAGGCGCAAAAACATATTGTTATTCTAGTGCATCAGACAAAAAACCTAAATCAAAAAATATATCATATTATTGGGTTGTTGAGAGAATATTTTTATTAGATTACTATCCATATGGTCAAGTAGCTATGATGAAATTAAAGTGGTTTGATTCAATGACATGACAAGGATTGTATATAGATATTTATGGATTTAGAGTTATTTATATGAACTGTAAGCTATGAATAGATGAGCCTTACATTATTGTATCACAAGTTAGACAAGTGTTTTATGTAAATGACCCTTTAAAACTGAAATTTTTTGTTATTATTGATGCTATTACAAGAAATATTTTTTATAAAGGGATGGATGGTAGTGATTTTTTTGATGAACGAGTCATTATTCACTCAAATGTATCATGCAATGACATGAATGATTCAATTTTTAGAATGAATTGCGAACTAGAAATTTTAATAGAGAATGCATAGAATTGACATGTTTGGAAGTATTTAGTTTATGTTATTCTGATAAGGTATGTGTTTTTTTACTTTTAAAGATGGTACATAATTAATTTTGTTAAGTATATTATACTAGTTATCTAGTTTCATATTGTTTGTATGTTTTATACATGGTTTTTGAAATATTTAATTCTTGAACTATTTGTTGGGAGATATTTATTATAGTGTAAAATTCTTGAAATGTCTTCTACAAAGTGAAAATTATTTGTTCATTTGTACTTGAATACAGTTAATATTTTTGAAATGGATGTAATAATTGATAAGAAAAATGAACTCAAATAAAGAGGACATTGTCTTTACCATCATAAGAAAGTGTTTTTGAATTGTTTTTTTTTTCACATTCATTTTATATCCTCAAAATGTGTAAATAATATGCAGTTTTAGGTAATAAATGGAAAAATAATATCATGTTGTTTTTATGGTAAAATAAGAATAAAATCTATGGAGATAACTCAAAAATATTATTTAACTTAGTTTGAAATTTAAAGTATCATCTTTTTTTATTGTGTAATGTTTTAATTTTTCAAGTAAACTACTTAATAAAATAAACTTAATGGAAGCTGAAATGTTTTGAAAATAATATGAATTTTCTTTCCATATTTATAGTTATTTAATGTTTTTTTATATTTTTAAAATTTTCACATCATTTTGGCATTTTCAATTTATTCTTTCTTATGAGGAGGTTTGTAGAAACAAATAGAGGAAAATAATCACCGGTTTAGAGAAGTTATACTAAAAATTATGATTTTTCTAGTGAGTACCATATTTATTTATTAAATATGTATGAACATTAAAAAATCATATCTAATATTAATGGGATTCATCAAGAAGGCAACTTCCATTCAGTGAGAATAGGTCAGGAAGTCTAGAATATAGGACCATCCCTACATGTAGTTCCCCTATATGTAGTGCCTCATAACCCATGTCTCTATATTCACCAAGACACTTTCATCCCATCATTCCTCCTTCTTATATGCCTTACCCATACATGGGAGGCCATCCTTTTTATCCATTTCCTCCTACTACCATGCAGGGCAGTCCCTCTTCTTCCATCCCTCAGCATTTTTTCCTTTATCCACCTTCATCTCTACAAGGTACACCTCCATTTTTATGCCCCCTATATTCTTGTACCCTCCTACCCAACTTCAGCATCTATAATCTAATATAAAAGAAACTCCTCTGGTTTTCAGCCCCAAAAATAGTCTGTAGGCTCGAGAATCAAAAAACAGTGTTAATATTAAATTTTTAAAAAGAAATGAAGTTAATAAATTTTTATTAAATTTTAGTTATATATGTGTATGTAATATTCATTTATATTTTCAGGATCCTCTTCTAGTAAAATACATGTTCGTGCATGGATGAATATAGTGTGGAATAGACACGCAAAAATAATGGTTTGGTATAATGAGGGCATGAAAACTATTGGGAAAATGGTAAATAATTGCAGAGTTTCATGGGAACACTCAGCACATAGCAATATAATTCCAGTTTAATAAATCTAGTGAAGAAAAGTTGGACAGGGGTGGAAATTTGGGAAATATATTTTTTGAAATTAATTTTTGATTTATTTATAAATCATTATTGAAAAAAAATTAATATTCATCTCTGATATAACTTCCCTGATTCCATGAAAAGACGGCTAGGTTAATGGAACTAGGTGAGATGTGGTGTGCCTAAAATCATTACTTTCATATTGGATGGAAAAATAGAATAGGTAATCTTGAAAATATACAAATATTTAATGAATTCTCACTTTCACAATACAAATACCTAAATGCATACCGGATTGGTTCCTCTTTCAAGGTAATTTAACGAATTGTACATTTAATTTAGTTTTTTCTATTAGGATTCATTAAATTTTTAACATACCATAAAAAAATTTAAGTTTGGAATAAAAGAGAAATACCTGGCCTCTTTCCTTGAATGTATTTATAAGGATCTTATTATCATAAAAAAACTTGAAATATTGTTTATATAATGTGTTGTTTATATTATGATTTTGAGGGGGTCAGAGGACCTATTTATTTTCTACTGAATACATAGACTATTATTTTGTTGATCTATTCCTCCTACTTTTATACCACAGAGCAACCCATTGTTAGGTTGGAAACCTAAATTATTTATATTTGTATTCATCTCTATTACCATATTAAATAATAAAACCCTCATGTTTATCTAGATAAATTTCATCATTTACCTCACCATTAAGAAATGGAGACATCACGTCCATTTGAAAAATATTAAATCTTCTAAATAAAAATAAATTTAAAATGCATAATAAAATTATTTACAAACAAACTGAACCAGCTAGGTGGCATAAAACAGTCCCTAAAAATAATTGTATAATAAAGTTTGGAATTGAGACCTACCAACCTTGCCATCATTCATAAGTAATTATCTTTATTATTGAAGATGTAACTTCTAATTTTCTCAACATACCAAGTTGTAATAAGAGATTCAATATACTCTAAGTGATTAATTGCGTCCCATATTTTCATATCATCTAAATCTGTTGTAATGTTATAGGAGGTAGTAATAGATCTCTCCCACCAAGTCATGGTCCAAAATTTTATTTTAGATTTTTTAGATGCAACCCATTTGATCTACGGTGGAATGGACTGGTAACACCTTCTAACAGAAGGCCATATAGATGAGTGATGATAAAACATGTTTCCTAATTATAGACATTAGATAAATTGGGCCCTATGGAATCCCCATGATGATACTAATTATTGAAGAAGATTTTAGAAAAATATGGTAATAATATACATGTTGAAGAAACTAAATATTTTATTCCCCAAACACCATATTCGGTGGGCTTGAAACATTTAGTGCATGCCACCATGATATCCATATTCTCAAAGATACTTCCATCCAAAATGAAATTATGAATGTACTTTTCAATCCACTTATAGAGTTCCCTTGTCCATTTATATATACTAAAATCATATACAAACATAGATTTGATAGTTGAATTGATAAGGAAAATACAACTAGCTTGGGAAAGTGACTTAGGGGGGCCATTAATCAAGGATTTAGAAATATTGATCATAAGATAAATTATTCTATATTTAGACTTCCTATATAGAATATTTATACATTTAGAGGTTGTATATAAATAATCGAGCACCTTTCTTCCTAGTATAAAACTAAACTGGTTTGCAGAAAAAATGGGATTACCAATAACACCCAACCTGGTAGTAATCACCTTAATAATTATCTTAGGTAGAGTATTTACAATAATAATATTCCTATAATCATTATCATATAAATCATTCATAGTATTTGGAATCATAGAAATGAATTTAGAGTTTTACCTTAGAGGGATAAATTCTATCCAATGGCCTGAAGGCCTTCATTTTTTATTGATTTTTTATAATCCACCTTTCAAGGGGTGAGGTGGAACCCTTACAAGGCCCGTAGGCATAGGTATTACATGGCCCATAGGCCTTAGAGTAATTCATTTCCCATAGGCTTCAAACATTACATACAACCCAAATTAACTACTTGGAACTGCTCCTCCCCAGAATCTTCATTGTGAAATCAAATTTCCACCTTCGTATGGCTATTCAGCTAGGCCTTCCCGTTCATGCACAGGCTTGTCCTGATGGCAGGTCACATACCCTCTCATTCTTGTAATTCGTTTAGCTTCTGTTATGGTGACAGTTTCTTTCTCATCCTCATTCTGGATCTTGTTCCTTGTATGTTGTCTGTTTTGCATCTACACTTAAGGTGGTCCGAAGGCCTTGAGGTGTCCCTAAGGCCTTACTAACCCAAAGGACTTGGTGGCCTGAAGGCCTTAAAGGACTCAGGTACCAAATCGGTGGCCCGAAGGCCCAAACAGGGGAATAGTCTCAACTGCTATAGTGTCGAATAGTACCTTCTACAATTCCCGCTACAGTACTGCTACAGTAACTCGAAAATTAAGCCTCAACCTAGATTTGATCCCAGGTTGCCTGGATGCACTTAAGGAGTCTTCACCAACTAGTCTGAGGCTCATGTGGCCTTGGAGGGATAACTTTGATTATGAAAAAAGGCATAAATATCTTGTACTAATTCCACATGAATGACCTCAAAAATGATTATAAAGAATTTATCATTAAATCCATTTGATATATTTTTTAACATCTCCCTATATATATACCTTTCCCTCATATTATGTTCCATGAAATTAGAGAGAGTCTCAACATAATTTCATGTGTTCTCTTTCTCATCAGAACAAATCAACTCATATTCTATCTTCAGCTACTTGAATGATTTAAAAACTATTTCTTTATCATTCTTGGATTTTCATTTAAGGTAATATTCACTTATTATTTCAAAATTAATAATTCTAATGTAAATTTCATAAATAGATTTTTCATAAATACATTTATCTTTGATTGATGAGATCTTTGCATCAACCTTCTCTATATGAATTTTCATGAGTTCCTTTACCATATTAATAATTCTAAACTTCCTTCCATATTTTTACTTCATTATTTTATTCCTTTAATTAAAATTTTAAATTAATAATGGGTTTTTATGTGTTCATGACATGAATTTAAAGTGTTTTGGGTATTTTATAAGTTTAAAGTGTGAGTGTATAATGAAATGGAATAGGATAGTAGTAGAAATAACAATTGGAGTTGGATTAAATAAATTTTTGAGCGCGGGGTTTAGAGTTGTGATCATCCTTTTGATGCATGAAAAATGAATTACCAAAAAAATCATTAGAAACATAAAAAATTCCTTAAACATTACTGCACACAAATTTTACAAAAATTAATGTTTTTCATTTATTTGAGAAAACATATTTCAAAAGAAACCATTTAAAAAAAATATGTAAACATCATTAAACATCACTGTAGACATTACTACACATGATTGGAAAAGTACAATCTATATTTATTAGTATTCTTTGACAAATTAAAACAATAAAAAATTAGTACTTATGATGTGTGAAAATCTAAATTACATACTCATACAGAATAGGTAATGAACAAAACCAAAAAAAATTGAACTATATTAAACTTAAGTGAAATATCTAAAATATACCTAGATATAGTTTAGTTGTTTGTTTTATTTTTAAAATATATTTCTTATATCTTTTAAATTAATGTTTAATGATGTAATAAAAAATATATTTTGCATGTTCTTTTCCATTGGTCGGTGCTAACTTTTTTATTTGATTGGAATCTAAGATACTTATTCCGTGGTATATTAAAATTAATTAGTTGGTTTTTTAATTGAATTTAAATTTGGTGATTAAGAGTGTGTTTGGTTTTATGAAATTTGAAAAACCAGGTTATTTGAGTTATGTCTCGAACTCATTGAATTATTAAATTGAAATAGTGATTTTTTATCCCTTGTGACTTGTTAAAATGCTATTTTATTTTCGTTTACTAATAGGATTCCTCTCAAATGACCATAATAAATTAATTATCCATGAAATATATTCATACTTTGGTAACACTATAATGCCAAATCATGAACTATCGTAGGAAATATATGATTTAACATTGAATATAAAATTATTTTTTCATTTATTTATGTTTAATTTTCATTCAGAAACGGGCATTAAATATTGATGGATGTGTTCCCTGGTCATCATTGTTTTATTCTGGTATAAGAAATAAATATGGAGGTGTTGTGAATTGAGAATCATAGGAAAAAATTATAATATTATTTTTAATTTTATATTTTATATTTTATAAGGTCAATATATTGATTTGGTTTCATTTAATTAGATTTATTTCAAGCTCAAAACAAGGATATTTAAAAAAAGATTGCTCCATTATATAAACTCAAGAAAATAACTCTCAATCAAATTTCCCATTTAGAATTTCAAATATAAATTCAAAGAGACAAATTTTATCAAATACATTATAATAGATCGATAAGCCTATTTTTGAGTTGTATTTATAGAAGAGTATATATATAATTTCATCCCTATATTTTGAATTTTCAGATTCCTTTATTTAAAAAATTATTAAAAAATAATCTGAAAATAAATTATTAATGTGATCAAATGTTAAATAGTTATAACACAGTATTTTTTGTCAAAGTATAGAAGAAGGAAAAATTAAAATGTATAATCAACCTATGAGAAGTCAATGACATCTTGTAATGGTTTTTTATTAATGGAGAAAGAAAATTAGTTTCCTGAATTGGAGTACGATGTGTTATAAGATAGACTATTAATTTTTGTTGACATTATTATTGTGAACCGGAAACATATAAAACTTTAAAGTTAGAAAATTGAGGCAACATAAGTAAACAGTGATACTGCATCTATACAAAAATTACTAGAATAATGTTTTTCTTATAAGCATTGTTAGTGTAAAAATCTCTATTGTTACCAATGCTACAGTAATGTAGCCACTAGTAATGTAAATGTGTAACCACTACCAATATAATAGTGTTACTAAAGAATACAAATGTGAAAATATTTAATCATTATTAGTGTAATATTTCTAATAATATTGGATGCGGTATTAATGCAATGCTCTGCTACTAATACTGTATCTAAGAGAGTCATGTTACCGCAATGATGATACAGTAGCGCTGATACTAATGAAGTGAAATATGTGAATATGTAACCACTATTAGTAATTATGATGGTAAAATATTTTTATAATGATGATATTACAATGATTCTTATTATCAGTTCTTGTTTTATGTTACAATTGCAAACCTTCTAAGAATAATTCAGATACTATATATGTTTATATTATTAATCATACATCTAAATAATAAAAATCGACATACCAAGAACATGAATATTACTACTGAATAAAGCAATAATTTTTATAAAATTTAAAGTTATTTTTATTTTTAGTTTATTAAAGAATTAATATGTGTAAATAGTTAAGCATTGTTAGTGTAATAGTGATTATAACATTAGATTCACTACTAATGTAATGTGGTGATACTAATATTTTCTATATGAAAGGAATTCTAGTGAAATGTTGAAATTGTAATGTTGTTTACTAATAAATTTTTTAGTCTTAATCTACTTATAATGAAGTAAATTTTTTGAATATTTAACTTATTGTAATTATTCTAATACTATAATGATTTTATAAATAATAATGATATTTGAAATTCTCATTATAATTTGTGTATGATTTATGCTGCTACAGTAATGCTGCTAGGAATAATGTGATATTATAACGATAATAGTGTAATGAAGTTATTGTAATTATGTTACTAATGAGGTCAAATTTTTATATACTTAATCACTTCTATTGTAAGCATTTCTATGTGAAGAAATGATATTGTAAGAACCTCTATTGTAATGTTGGTAGTGTAAGCAGTGAAAGTGTAATGATGCTAATGCTATTGTAATTTTTTATTTAAATCTATTTTTTAAGATGTCTATTATATGAATGTTTGGATTAATCAACAATTTCATATCATTAATTCTACTACTAACAATAATAGAGCCTACTTAAAAGTGTAGGGAAAATAATTAGATGTTATGTGTTAAATATATTGAAATGTTACATAATCAAGGAAGGATGAATAATAATTGCCTAATATTTTATGTCTAACAAGTTACAACACCAAAAAATTGGATGAATATGGTTATTATGCCAAAAATATGATCATTTGTTTCATTTATTCACCCCAAAGAGTACAAATAATCATAGAACCTTAGGAACAAATTAATAGTATAATTAAAAAATATATGTAAAATGGATTTAAATTAATTACAACCTAAATATAATTTAAAATAAGAATAATTTTTCATCCTGAATCACAATTTCCATTTGATTTAAATACTTATTACTTTCAATTCTCAATCCTTTTGTATCAAAAGGCTTGAAACACTTATCCCATTTAACATAGTTGAACTTGATCTTGGTCTATATTTTCTATAAGAATTGGTTGTAATAAATTAACTTTTTAGTTTGTTTATGTAAGAACCCAGATCTTCTTTTCAAGTATGTTTTCCTCCTTCTGGTCATTTTTTAGGAAAGATGAGTTTCTGGAAATTTTTGAAGTACACGTCGTGTACTTTATGAGTACACGCCATGTACTCGGTTACCGCAGGTAGCCGGGTGCTGGTCGTGTAACAGTCACGCACATGTCCGTGTGTGGTGACCTGGAGACCACCTAATATGGGGGCTGGTTAAGGCAAGTACATGTCGTGTACTTCAAAATTACATGTTGTGTACTTTCTTTTTTTCATTAAACGTACCAGGGTCACGTCTGACGGACAGAACCTCCTTCTTCTTGACCTAGTTCATCTGAGAGAAACCGTATGGATGCGCTTCTTCTCCGAGCCCCCGATCGAGGGTCTATTCTCTAAATCTACCGTCTTCAATTGCATTGGGGTCACCTTGTTAAGCTCTTACTTATTCTATAGCTTCGTTTCCTGATTCCTCCTCTTTCTCAAGTTATCCTTAGTTGAACATTTTAGGCGTTTTTGTAGATCTACGGTGTTCTTGGGCGATTCAAGGCTTGAGGTTCACATATAACGATCTCCCAACACCAAGGTAGGTGGTTTGTGCCTTTCTGTAGACATTATTTGCGTTATATGTGCAAAAGTGCCCAATACCCATGAACGGGGTATTGCGTGTTTATAATTTTAGCCCTGATGATTTCCTACTATGCTTGTACGCTTGAGTAGAGGTTAATTGAATGTGAATAGGGTTAATTACTATTCTTTAGAAGTGTTGCCCATGTATGTTTGTTTATGACTGTTTGGTCCTTCTTATCCTGTTAGGCTGCCTTATTTCCCATGGCTAGTATTATAGGATGGAGTGATTGTTCTAACATGTTGTTATGTTGTAGACTATTTAGCCAAGTAGTTCTTGAGGTTTACTTTGGCCGATACACTTGTTGTACTTGTTGACTTACATAGGGCTGTGGGAACCTGGTGTAGTATACCATAGGGAGAATGGATTTAAGGCCTTCTCCAGAGTGTCTGTTTTACTATTACGATGCAAGACCATAGGGGGAATTAACGTAAGTGCTTACTCAGAGTGTTTGTAGTTCCTCAATGTGGTTCATAAGGGTAATGTGATGTAATTGCTTCCCCAGAGCGCCTTTAGTTACCGATACAAGACTGTAGGGGGAATTTATAGTGAGTTCTTCCTCAAAGAGTTTATGCTTAATCTGAATGAGAGGGGTAGACTGTGTGTACTACCTAGAGGGTTGTTGTACTTGTTTGGTTGAACCAGAGGGGTTAGAATGTGAGTACTAACCAGAGGGTTGCCGTTGTGTTTAGTTGCTTTCTTGTGTTATTTGGTTTAACTAGAGGTGTTAGGCTGAGAGTAATACCAATAGTATTACCTAATTTGATTATTTTTTTCTTGATATATGAACTGAAAGCATTGAAACTATGGATTGTTTACTGTTGAGTAATTCCTTGTTTACTACTTCCTTTTTCTTATTACCTGCCATATATTCATTTCCTATTAGGCACAAATATTGTGGTGGTTGCCTACTGGGATTTAGTTTCACACCCTCTTTGGGCCATGCTTTTGGACCTAAATAGATTATATTTCTACAGGTATAGAAAAAGTCAAGCGCCCTTCTACTTCAGGTACTTGACTGATTTGGAGCTGGAGAGCATGGGACCAAGATGAGGCTTGCAATATTGAGGAGCTATTTAGTTTCTTTATTTTGTACTTGGTTTAGTCTTGTATTCTAGCATTGTGACTTGTTTGGATACTTTCCTAGACATATGTATCATGCATCATTTATATATGTGTGCTCCAGTTATTTCTTTCATCAGTCTTCTGTTGTTTACTGTCATTTGGTTTATTATTGCTTCTGTTATTGCTATTTGTTTACTTCTATTGTGTTACTCTACCAATAAGGGAATAGTTTCCCCACTATTACTCCCAAGGACCTCGCTGCTAGTCGACAGCCTCTAGCATTCGGGGAAATGCACTTGAGGCCATTTGACCAACCAGGTATGGGGCACCTCTAGGGTGGCTTCCGGAACCGGGACATTACAAAGTGGTATCAGAGCAGTTTATTTTCTTTTCTTTTGACTTAATATTTTGAGCCTTTAGCCAGGGATAGGAAGGAATTGGTAATTGGTAATAATTTGTGCCCGGGAGTAGCTAACTCTTGTATAGGGAAAATCCAATTTACCTCATTATTTCAATTTTTCTGGTTTTTCAATTTTACAGTTGATTTGATTTTCACTTTTGGGTGATTCAGATGTATTGTGTTGTTATTGTTGATGTTATTGAGGTTCTATTTCTTTTGAAACCCGATGATATGAGGGTATACCATCTCATGCATCATATAGGCACTTTCTAGGGATCACATGTCATGCATTCTTGCCATTCCATTTAGGTTGCCTTAGCGGTTGCATGTTGTTGTGATAAATGTTGTGCTAGATATTCATGTTGTTGTGATAGATTCCTTGATAGAATACCTACTATTTGATAGGGTATTGAATTGTGAAAGGTTTGTTTGAATGAATGCCAAACATTGGTTCTTGAGGTGTTTTGGGCCCCCATAGACCGGAATTTGGTGGATCATTGCACTGTTATCCTTGTTTATGACATGTAAGAGATGCCAAGCTTTGATTCGTGGGGAGTGTGGGCCCTCACGGATCATAATTTGGCACTTAAAGGTCCGTTTTAGTGTTTTTCTAGGTTCCAGAGTAGTTTCTGAGGCTTACTGTCTAGGAAAACTTAGAATACACATTGTGTAGTTTTGATTACATGCCATGTGTTTTGTTTGGTAAGAAACTGTTTTTCTTAAGTACATGTCGTGAACCATGTGTACACATCGTGTAGTCTCTAACTGTGTCATAGGCCGTGTGGGTAGAGACACGGGATAGGGAAATATTTGGTAGAACACGTCGTGTACCATCTATACACGCCGTGAACTGTCTGTACACGCCGTGTTGTGATGACCTTGTGTCCACCCGTGTGAATAACAACACGGATGGATGAATCTTAGGTTATACACACTGTGTCACTCTTGAACATTTTGTGTAGTGCAACCCATGTATCTGGCCATGTAACTAACAACACGGGTCGGTGAAATCCTTTAGTACATGTTGTGTCTATCTGGAATATGTCGTGTAGAGTCATCCGTGTAATCGGTCGTGTATCAAACAACACAGGTCCGTGAAATCCTTTAGTACACATCGTGTCTATCTGTAACACACCGTGTAGAGTCATTTGTGTAATCATCCGCATATCTAACAACACAGGTCGGTGAAGCTCATCTAGTACACACCGTGCCTGGCACTAACATGCCATGTAGTCTTGTTCTAGGGAGAACCGTGTGGGTTATCCGTTTAGAAGGACTCGGGAAAGGGAAGGGGATTCAAGTATACGTCGTGTGTGAGGACAACACGTTGTGTGTTTGCGGTGTTACACAACCTAGGTGGGAAGAAGTACATGCCCATGTGAAAGGCTTAAAGGAACACACCATGTAGTTAAATATACATGATTTTTATCCATGTTTTTAAAAACTTAAATGATTTATTTCTCCTTTTACCTTATTACACTTCCAGTTTTCAGTCCTTGGTAATCTTGATATAAGGTGTGTGTTTGGCCTTACAGAGTCATGCCACCGAGACATCCTCTGGTTGTACGCCAGTTGTAAGGGAGTGATCAAACATCAGACATAGACGATTAGGGACTGCCAAAAGATCCTCCAGTTGTGCCAGTCTTGGCACCAGCCGTTATACCGGACACAGGTGTTGATGAATAGTTATGAGAAGGCTTTATGAAGTTCATACAGACCTTCCAAGGAGTACCGCATCCTGCCTCGTCTATGTCAGAGTTGGTGCGGGTTTTTCAGCAGCATCATCCTCCCACTTTCACATGGAAAGGAGGACCTCAGGCTGTAGAGTCATGGTTAGAATCCATGCTTTCTATCTTCGAGCATCTAGATACGCCTCCAAAGAGGAGGGTGAAGCTCGCAATGTATACTCTTTGGGACTCCTCCAAGAGATGGTTGGATGTGATCTCACAGGAGGGATGCCAACAATTTATGGCTTGGGATGAGTTCCAGTGTGCCTTCTACTACTACTTTTATTCGGATAATTTAAGGGTTGATCGACCCTGATAGTTAATGAGTTTGGATCAGGGTACTCTTTCAGTTATGGAGTATTCCTCTCACTTCATAGAGTTGTAGTGTTTCATGCTTATTCCAGGAGGTGATGAGTTATTCCTGGAAAGGAAGTTTGAGGATGGTCTGAGGCACGACATCCGATCATAGGTGAACATATTTAGGTTGACTTCCATCACGTCTATAGTCAACTAGGTGCTGATCAAAGAGTGCAATATAATGGATTCTGGAGTTTTGATCTAGGGCGGCTCGATGTCTAGAGTTAGTTTCCCTTCTACTGATAGAAGTAAGCGTCGTAGGGAGTCTACGCACGAAGATCTGAGGAGGTGGGAGATATCTTCTGGTAGCCAGGTGGTGTGCTACCAGTGTGGTAAGAGTAGTCATATGAGTCCACATTGCATGAGAGACCCAGTTGAGTGCCGATCTTACGGAAATATGGGTCATATTTAGCACTTCTATCAGATCTTTTCACTAGAAGCTGGTGGCAGGGGTTCTTCTATGACTCCGCATTCAGGAGTAGCACCACCAGTTTTTCATTAGTCTGGGAATTGGAGTTCTTCCGTCCATTCAGACCAAGGTGGAGGTCACGGTCATGGTAGCCATTCAACAGGCTTTCAGTGATAGTAGGGTGGATCAGTTCAGAGTGGTTAGGCAGGGTCACAGGGCCGCGGTACGGGCCAGACTTTCGCAGTGGAGTAGACCCAACAAGAGCAGGATCCTGGACCTTCCATAGTTCTGGGTACAATTCTAGTTGCCTCAGTTTTAGCTTATTCTCTTTTTGATATAGGGGCTTCTCATATCTTTATATTTGTTTCTATTGTGGAGAGCCTTGGGCTTTTATCTTCTCTTCTGCTGATATCTTGACACTGGACACTCCATTGGGGACAAGAACGGCTAGTGTACATCAGTGCAAGGAGTTCCCCCTAGCGTTTGGTGGGTGTCACTTATTTTGAGACCTTTATGTCTTAGATATGATAGGCTATGATGTCATTCTCATAATGGACTAGTATGTTCCCTTTCAAGTAGTTGTCGAATGCTATCGTCGTAGGGTGAGTTTCACATCACCAGAAGGCAGATCTTTTCTTTATAAGGGAGAATGGGATGTCCAGGAGAGTATAGAAGGACCTGATCATCATGGGTTGGGAGTAGTTATAGACTATATTTCTATTCTATATCTATATGACCAGGGGACTTTACAGATGGACTTTCCTCCAATGGTGGATCATTTCAGAGATGTCTTTCCAGAGGACTTTTCAGGTTTGCCTCCAGAGCGAGAGGTATAATTTTCTATTGAGCTTGTGCCAGGAGCGACACTGGTGTCCATTCCTCCTTATAGGATGGCTACACCAGAGTTACAAGAGCTCAAGAAGCAGTTGGAGGAGTTACGGGAAAAGGGTTTCATCCAACCCAATACTTCTCCATGGGGTTTGCCTGTCTTGTTTGCGAAGATGTCAGATGGTACCCTTAGACTTTGTATGGATTATCGGAAGCTGAACCAGTTGATGGTCAAGAACTGATATCCCTTGCCAAGGATTGATGATCTCTTTGATCATCTTTGAGGAGCCCGGGTGTTCTTGAAGATTGATTTTAGATTCGGTTACCATAAGTTGTGTGTTAGACCATCTGATATACCTCTCACAGCCTTTCGGAGAAGGTATGGTCTATACAAGTATGTGGTTATTCCGTTCAGTCTCACGAACACACCTGTAGTTTTCATGGCACTGATGAACTGAGTGTTCCATCCATACTTGGATTCTTTCATAGTGGTTTTCGTGGACAATATCTTGGTGTACTCTTACACTCGACACGACCATGCTACCCATATTGAGATCATTCTAAGTGCACTGAGAGAGCATCAGTTATATGACAAGATCTCAAAATGCCACTTTTGGATGGACCAAATTCACTTCTTGGGTCATGTTATCTCAGAGACAGGAGTATCAGTAGACCCAAAGAAAGTGAGAGCAGTAGTTTCCTAGGAGAATCCGAAGAACGTATTTGAGGTATTAAGTTTTCCGGGGCTGGCTGGATACTACAGATGTTTCATACAGGACTTTTCACGCTTAGAAGCACCACAAATGGGTCTAACTAAAAGGGTGAAAAGTTCTTGTGGTTAGATTCTTGTGATTCAGCCTTTCAGGAGTTGAAAGGGAGACTGACTTCAGCACCGATACTAGTTTTTTTAGAGGTGGGAAAGAGCTATACTATTTATTATGATGCTTCAGGTATAGGGATGGTAGTTGTGCATATGTAGGGGGAAGGAGTTGTTGTGTCTGGGTCTCAGCAGTTGAGGCCACATGAGAGGAATTACCCAACACATGATCTCGAGTTGGTTGCAGTTGTTCATGCCTTATGCTTTTGGAGACATTATCTACTGGGAGATCATTTTGTGGTTTTCACCAACCACAAAAGTCTCAAGTATATCTTCACTCAATGTGATCTGAATTTGAGACAGCGAAGGTGGGTTGAGTACCTTCAGTATTTTGACTTTGAGCTTGCCTACACACCTGGGAAAGGCAACACTGTGGCTGATTCATTGAGCAGGAGGACTCAGATACAAGTAATCCAGGAGGCCAGTAGTGAGTGGCATCTTATGGATTTGTTCTCTAAGATGCATTTGGAGGTTCATGACAGATAGGAACAGAAGTTTCTTTCTTATGTAGATGTTACCTATACTCTTCTTGATCGAGTGTGAATGAGGAAACTATCAGATTCTAAAGGACTAGTCCTATGGGAAATAATGTCATTAGAGAACTTTATTCCTGGATGGACTATAGGCGAGGATGAGATCTTGAATTTCTAGGGTTTTGTATGGGTGTCAGCAGACATACGTGAGGAGCTAATGCGAGACTTTTATTCTTCAGTTTTGGGAGTTCATCCTGGTGTCACCAAGATGTATCATGATCTACACTGCTAGTACTGGTGGCCAGGTATGAAGAGAGATGTTGTTGGTTTAGTCATGAGGTGTTCCACCTGTTAGCAAGTGAAGGTGGAGCATCAACGACCAGCAAGGCTTTTTCAGTAGTTACCCATTCCCGAGTGGAAGTAGAATAATTTCGTGATGTATTTCGTGATAGGTTTTCCGAGGTTGCCTCGAGGAAATGATGCAGTTTGGGTTGTCATTGACATACTCACGAATGTTTCTCACTTCTTACCAATAAAGGAGACCTTCAGTGTTGATGAGCCAGGACGGTTGTACATCCGAGAGATTTTACATTTACATGGACTTCCACACCCCATTGTTTCAGACAGGGATGAAAGTTTTACTTCTCGGGTCTGGCAGGGGCTACAAAAGGCTTTGGGTACATAGTTACTTTTGAGTATAGCTTACTACGCCCAGACAGATGGCCGGTCTGAGCATATGATTCAAGTGCTTGAAGAAATGTTCTAATCATTCATACTATATTTTTTAGGTTCTTGGGAGAAGAACATACCTCTTGTGGAGTTTGCTTACAATAATAGTTTTCAAGCAACTATTCAGATGGAACCTTATGAGGCTTTGTACGGTAGGTCATGTCGATCACCCTTATATTGGTTGGAGGGAGGAGAGGCATCTATGTTGGGACCTCGTCTTTTACAAGAGACCACAGAGAAGATAGATTTGATTCAGAAGAGGATGGATACTGCACAGTCTCGATATAAGTCTTATGCTGATCAGCGGAGATGGCCTCTGGAGTTCGAGGTCGGGGATTAGGTTTTCCTGAGTGTCACACCGAGGTTGGTACATAGAAGGATCAGGAGACAGGTTAAGCTTTCACTAAGTTACGTTGGGCCGTTTGAGGTGTTGGAGTGAGTTGGGTTGGTTGCCTATCAGCTGAAGTTACCTCAGAGATACCGGGATATGCACGGCGTCTTCCCAGTTTCTCAGCTTCAACGTCACTTCTCAGACTCGTCTCATGTTTTTCAACCTGAAGAGGTTGAGATCAAAGTGGATGCATCTTTTGAGAAGCATCCTATCCGTATTGTTAATCAAAGTATGAAGGTTCTTCATGGCCAATCCGTTCCTCTAGTATGAGTGCTATGGCAGCACGAGCAATTACAGGATGAGACTTGGGAGAGGGAGGTCGATGTACGATCGTAGTGACTGAAGTTTTTCGAGGTTTCTTCTTCTACACCACCTTTCTAAAAAAATTCGGGGATGAATTTCATTAAGGGGGGAAGTTTTCAAGAACCTGGATCTTCTTTTCAGGTATGTTTTCCTCCTTCTGGTCATTTTTGAGAAAAGAGGAGTTTCTGGAAATTTTTGAAGTACACGCCGTGTAATTTATGAGTACATGTTGTGTACTCAGTTACCACAGGTAATCGGGTGCTGGCTTTATAATGGTCATGCACACAGCCATGTGTGGTGACCTAGAGATCGCCTAATATGGGGGTCGGTTAAGGCAAGTACACTCCATGTACTTCAAATGTACGTGTTGTGTACTTTCTTTTTTATTATTAAACGTATCGAGGTCGCGTATGAGGGACAGATCCTCCTTCTTCTTAACCTAGTTTGTCTGAGAGAAACTTTACGGCCACGCTTCTTCTCCGAGCCCCCCATCGAGCATCTTTTCTCTAAATAAATCGTCATCAATTGCGTTGGGATCGCCTCAATAAGATCTTCCTTCTTCTAGAGCTTTGTTTCCTGATTCCTCCTCTTTCTCAAGTTACCTCAGTTGAACATTTTAGGAATTTTTATAGATCTACGGTGTTTTTGGGAGATTCAAGGCTTGAGGTTCACATATAACGATCTCCCAACACCGAGTTATGTGGTATGTTCCTTTCCGTAGAAATTCTTTGAGTTATATGTGCAAAAGTTCCCAATACCCATGAACGGGGTATTTTGTGTTTATAATTTTATCCCTGATGATTTCCTTCTATGATTGTATTCTTGAGTAGAGGTTTATTGAATTTGAATAGGGTTAATTTTTGTGATTTGGAAGTTTTTCCCAGGAATGTTTGTTTATGACCGTTTGGTTCTACTTATCCTATTAGGATGCCTTGTTTCCCATGCCTAGTATTATAGGATGGAGTGATTATTCTAACATGTTGTTATGTTTTAGACTGCTTAGCCAATTAGTTCTTGAGGTTTAATTTGGACGATATGCTTTTTGTACTTGTTGACATACATAGGGTCATGGGAACTTGGTATAGTAGACCATAGGGATAATTGATATAAGGGCTTCTCCAGAGTGTATGTTTTACTATTACGTAGTGAGACCATAGGGAGAATTGACATAAGTGCTTCCTCAGAGTGTATGTAGTTCCTCGATGCGGGCCATAGGGGGAATGTGATGTAATTGCTTCCCCAGAGCACCTTTAGTTACCGATACAAGACTATAGGAGGAATTGACGGAGAGTGCTTCCTTAGATAGCCTATGCTTAAGCTGAACCAGAGGGGCAGACTGTGTGTACTTCCCAGAGGGTTGCTTGTACTTGTTTGGTTGAACCTGAGGGGTTAGGCTGTGAGTAATACCCAGAGGGTTGTCGTTGTGCTTAGATAATTGCTTGTGTTTTTTGGTTGAACCAAAGGGTTTATCCTGAGAGTACTACCCATAGGGTTACTTGCTTTGATTAGTTTTTTCTTGATATATGAACTGAATTCATTGAAACTGTGGATTGTTTACAGCTAAGTACTTCCTTTTTCTTATTACCTACCATATATTCACTGACTATTAGGCACAGATATTGTGGTGGTTTCTTACTGGGATTTATTCTCACACCCTGTTTGTTCCATGCTTTTGGGCCCAAACAGATTATATTGCAGTAGGTATAGATAAGGGCAAGCACCCTTCTACTTCAAGTACTTGACTACTTTGGAGCTGGAGAGCATGGGACCAAGCAGAGGCTTGCGATGCTGAGGATCTGTTTAGTTACTTTCTTTTGTACTTGGTTTAGTATTTTATTCCAAAATTGTGACTTGTTTGGATGCTTTCCTAGACATATGTATCATGCATCATTTATACATGTGTGCGCCAGTTGTTTCTTTCATCAGTCTTCCACTGTTTACTGTCGTTTGGTTTGTTACTGCTTCCACTATTTATATTTGTTTAATTCCGTTTTGTTACTCTTCCAATGAGGGAATAGCTTACCCACTATCACACCCAAGGCCCTCGCTGCTAGTCAGCAGTCTCTGGCGTTCGGGGAAATGCGCTTGAGGCCATGTGACCAACCGGGTATGGGGCACCTCTGGGAGGCTTCCAGAACCGGAATGTTATAGTTTATATTTTATAAGTTACATTACTATTTTATATTATTATTTTTTATTATCCACTTATAGGATTCTCTTCAATCTCTAGAGGTGAAGGAACCAAACATATATGGAGAGAACAATCATTTACATCAGGTCCTATGTGACAAGCATAGTGTAAGAGTTCATTGAAATCCTAGAAATAAAATTGTGCCATATAAATATTGTTCTTTGGGTATTTAATCTTCTAGTAACACTATAGTAATGGTTACTTAAGAACAATTAAATGCCTCTATTGAGATATCAAGGCAAGAAGTTTTACAAGAGTCTCAATTAAAGTAAAAAAAGTAAAATGAAAAATTGTTCAAAATGATATCAGCTATATGCTCTTCACTTCCACTAGAGGGTGCAGTAATATTGGATGGATATTTATTGATAATTTTCTTGATTTATAAGTATGGAGATGATTTTGTATATGATTATTCTCATAGATAGGATGTTGGTAGAGTGGCTGAAAATAATGGAGAGGGTGCTGGTAGAGAGGTTTATGATAATGGATAGGGTGCTAGTGGTGATGAAGATGATGTTGGTGTTGGTGGAATACGCATAGATAGTGCTGATATCAGTGTTGATGGTGATGAGGATTTGGATGACATTATTGAGTGACATTATTGATAGTTTCTGTATTTATGTATCTATCATTTTTCTTTTTTTTATAAAATTTCAATTTTATATGTATTAGTTTTTATGTATCTGTGTTTTAATTTTTTTGGAAATGGGATGTTGTAGGTGGTGTATTTGGTATGTTTCAGGTGGTATGTATGGCCTAGAATTTGGTAAAACTGCCTTTTTAGAACAAGTGCGCTATTAAAAGGCAGTAAAACTGCCTTTTTATAAGAATAGATATTTTATGTGTAAAATTGGATTTTTTTTTTCTTATATCATGTCTATAAAATGCATAATATGAATGTTAAACATTATATTGTATGTGGATTTCATTAATAGAATCCAACAAGAGTGATTTGATTATTTTTTAAACACAACTGTTTACATTTAAATAGTTTTTTAGAAAAACATTTCCTTTTATTTTAAAACATGTTTTATTTTCATTTATAATTAATTGGTCACTAAATAATTAATTATATATACATGTTTAAACCAAATTTTCATAATTTAATTAATCATATTCATATTCTCCATTCTAATGGATAGGTTATAACGATAAAATTTAAATAATAATATTTAGTTGTTCTTTTAAGCTCGATGTGGCGTATCTTGTACCATATCAAACATAGTGTTTCCTTTTAAAAACTCAGGATGTTACAAAAATTTTCCAAATGCTATAATTAACACTTAAAGTATCAAAAGGGTTAAAACCATCAGAATACAATCCCAAATTTACATTCTTTGGATCCAAATAAAAAATTGTATATAATGAATCAAACACCTTCTATAATGTTGAATCTTTTGTATGTATCATCAAACCATCATTGTTACTATCTTGAGAATGACACCTCATGTCATATGTAGTCTTAGACAACATGAATGATGTTTTCAAGCATGATTTCATAGGAAAGTAATGCAATACCTTTACAAGAGTTTTCTTCTTCAATTTCTTCCTAGGGTTGCATTGATTTGTACTCTCATTGTTGTTCATTGACTTCCATCTTCTTGTATGAAATCTTATGTGTTATTATTTATCAAACTCTTCTCTATAGTAAATTATGTAATCATTATGGAATGCATGGATCATTATATAATCAATTCCAAGTTTTTTGATGATTTTTTTCATCTCATAGAATGATGTAGGGATCTTAGATTCACTAAATGCATCATGAAGCAACACTAAAATCATGGAAATTTTTTTGTCAGTAATTTCATAGAGACACATGATATGATACAACTTAAGTAGAAAATAAAACTTTGAATACTTGGCACACCCTTCATATAGTACTTGTTGTACATCTTTAACTAATTCATAAAATTCATTTTTTCTCATTGAGATTAACCTGCTCAAGATCAATTAAAGGTTCTGTTGATCTATTAAAATATTGGAAATTGTATCATGCAAATCCAAAGGCATCATTTATCAAGTTTTGAACTAAATTATCCTCTGAAGAACACTTTTTTTTGTTAAAAGGAGAGCCATTATTTTGAATTTCCATAACATTTGATCCACCATTCCAAATCTAACATACATATCAAGAATGAAACTATTTCAATATCAAATGCTCATATACTTCATTTTTATTCAACCATTGCTTGAATTTACAATCAGGACAAAGACATTTTAGTCTACCATCCACTGATTGGTTTTCAAATTCATAATCTAAAAAAAATCTCAAACCCTTGGCATATCAAGGTGTGTTTTGAGGTAAATTAATTAATAAAAAAATTTGAAGGCATTCAGACCATTGGAGGAGGTAAATTAATCCAAATTTTATCCATAGGTATTTTATTTTCACTCATATCCCTGTATATTAAAATATAAATATATAAATTTTTAATCAAACAAGTATAATCAAAATTAAACATCACCCCACTTTTTCATTGACCAGGGTAGAGTCTTGATTCAACCAAACACAAATTCAACATAAAAATGATTCAATCTAACATGAAAAAAATAAATAACCCAAATGAATAAATATTACCCCTCACAATAATAGGGTTGGATGTCATGGAATAAGTTCAATGAGTCAAGGAGAGGGTAACATAAAGGGGTAGGGGGAATCAAGTCGAGAAAAAGGTCGGAGGAGGATGGGGTCATGGGTATACTACAAAAAAACGGCATTTGTAGTAGTTTTTTCATAGATATGTGGTGGTTTAAACTGTTTTCTAATAATATAGTAGTGGTTACTAAAACATCTATATATTGTACAGTCACTAGTCTTTTAGTGGCGGTTTCTTTAAATTCACAACGGTTTTATTATGTGTCATCTTTGGAGCATTTAGTGGAAGTTTCTTATTTATTTGGTAGTGATTTTTTTATAAAAAAAATATTTGGGGGATAAAAATAAAATGAAACTAATCACCACTAAACATATTAGCAGTGGTTTTTTTATTGGAGGTTAATAGTAACTACTGCTAAACATATTTTAACTTTTTTACTTAGCGAAGGTTACTAAAAACCACTGATAAATCAGAATTTTTTTAAAAAAATTAATAAAAAATTGTAAATATAAAAAAATTGACATACAATAAACTAAAACATGAATGTATGATAAACTCATCATACATACATCATAAATCCACAGTCATATATACAAACATCCATAGTCATCATAATATCATTCTCATTCAACCCATAAATCTATCAACCAATACCACAGTCATCAATATATACATATAAAATATGTCCAACAACAACCCATGCCTAATATATGTCTACATCATGACCTCCACATCATATCATCAATTGAAATTGATCGCTCCATTCATCAACTATAAAAAAAAGAAAACAAAAATTAAAACTAAACATAATAAATCAGAATTACAGTATAATAATTGATAAAATTTTAACATACCACAGAAACTAAGAACCATCACAACTACCTTTTGAAGAATGTTGTGGATCTGAATGGTCAACCTCCTACCTACTGTCATCATTTTCTACCAATAATAAAAACTAGAACATTTAAGAAAATAAATGCGAAAGAGAAAAGACACATAATATATTCAGAATGTTGCGCATAAATTTTTTTATTTTATTAATAAAATAGAAAAAAATTTAACATAAATAAAACAATATATAATGAAAAACACTTTGAAAACATAAACTTACCTTTTTTAGATATTATTCAACACTTGAAACTGAAAAGGGATAAGTAAATATTCTAATTGATTTTTAAATCAACATGTCGGATGCTTAAAATTTACATAATAAACAAATTTTAAAGACTTTGATTTCACAACATGTCCTATATTTCAAAAAAACTCAACGGTGGTTTTCCCATGATTCCATGTCAATATGAGGTCGTTTGGTATGGTTTTGACTGTTCCATGCATGTTTTAGTGTTTTAAAACATTAAAAATGTGTTTACATCCATCTCAGGAAAACTGTAATTTATAATGAAGTGTTTTTGGTTCCTACATTTCACAATTAAATCTATGATCTTTTTCCCCTGATTTATGGGCAATCTGATGTCGTTTTCCTAATTTTGACCCCCAAACACTTGTTTTTAAAGGCTGTTATACCTTTAAGAAGTGTTTATCAAGTCATTCCAACCACACTGCATGTCTTTTTGACATGTTTTCTATGTGTATGCATCACAAATAACTCATCGGTGGTTTCCCATGATTGAAAATAAATATGAGATCATTTTCGATGGTTTTGACTGTTCCACGCATGTTTTAGTGTTTTAAAACACTAAAACATGTTTATGGACATCCTAGGAAAACTGTAATTTGGAATAGCATGCCTTCAATTCCTATATATCACAATTTAATATACAGTCATTTTCCTCTAATTTTAAGTCAATCCGACATCATTTTCCCAGTTTTGACTCTCTGACATGTGTTTTTAAAGGATTTTTCGCCTTTAAGAAGTGTTTATTGAGTTATTCCAATCCCCATCACACATCATATTGATGTGTTGTCTATGTGTACACATAAAAAATTACTTATTGGTATTTGTCCCATAATTTCATATCAATATGAGGTTTTTTTCTTTCGTTTTGACCATTCCATGCATGTTTTAGTATTTTAAAACACTAAAAACACATTTGTGGCCACCCTAGACAAACCGTAATTTAGAATGATGTGTTTTTAGTTCCTACATTTTTCAATTCAATCTATGATCATTTTTCTCTAATTTCAAGGCAATCTGATGTTGTTTTACTAGTTTTGACCCCCTGACACATGTTTTTAAGGCTTTTGTACCTTTAAGAAGTGTTTACCGAGTCATTCCAACCACACTACATATCATATTGATGTTTTTTATGTTCTTACATGTCAAAAATTATTCAACAGTGGTTATTCCATGATTTCATGTCAATATAAGGTTTTTTTCTATCATTTTGATCGTTCCACACATGTTTTGATGTTTTAAAACACTAAAAACATGTTTACAACCATCCTAAGAAAACAATGATTTAGAATGATGTTCTATCAGTTATTGTATTTCAAAATTCAATATACTTTCATTTTCCTATGATTTTAGGGAAATACGACATCTTTTTCCTTATTTTGACTCCCCCCCCCGATACTTGTTTTTAAAGGCTTTTGTACCTTTAAGAAGTGTTTACCAAGTCATTCTGATGACATTGCATGTCATATTGATATGTTGTTTATGAGTACACATAAAAAATAACCAATCAGTGGTTTTACCATGATTTCATGTCAATATGAGATCATTTTCTATTTTTTTGACCATTCCACGTGCGTTTTAGTGTTTTAAAACACTAAAAATACGTTTACAGTCATCCTAGGAAAATAGTAATTCATAATGAAATTTCATCAGTTCCTAAATTTCAAAATTCAATATACAGCCGTTTTCTCATAATTTTAGGTCAATCAATATCATTTTCTTGATTTTGACCCCTTGACACTTGTTTTTAAAGGCTTTTGTACCTTTAAGAAGTGTTTACCGAGTCATTCTGACCACACCGCATGTCGGATCGAGATGTTGTCTATACATACATGTTAAAAAACTAAACAATGGTTTTCCCATGATTTCACATTAATCTAAGGTTATTTTTATGGTTTTGACCATTCCACGCATGTTTTAGTGTTTTAAAAAACTAAAACGCGTTTACAGCCATCCCGGTAAAACCGTAATTCAGAATGACATGTGGTAAGCTCCTACATTTGAAAATTCAATCTATGATTGTTTTCCTTTGATTTTAGGGCAATCTAATGTTATTTTCCTAATTTTGACCCCCCCCCCCAACACTTGTTTTAAAGGCTTTTATACCTTTAAGAAGTGTTTACCGAGTAATTATAACCATACAACATGTCATATTGACGTTTTGTCTATGAATACACATCAAAAATAACTCATTGGTGTTTTCTTATGATTTCACATCAATATGAGCTCGTTTTCATGGTTTTGGCTATTCCACACATGTTTTAGTGTTTTAAAACACTGAAAATTCATTTACGGACATCCCAAGAAAATCATAATTTAGAATGACATGTTGTCGTTCCTTAAAAAATTAAATCTACAGTTATTTTTCTCCAATTTCAAGGAAATCTGACATATTTTTCCTAGTTTTGTCCCTCTAACACATGTTTTTTAAGGCTTGTGTACCTTTATGGAGTGTTTATCGAGTCATTATGACCACACCGCATGTCAGATTGACATGTTGTCTATGCCTACACATCAAAAATAATTCATATGTGATTTTCCCATGTTTTCACATCAATATGAGATCATTTTCTATTTTTTTAACCATTCAACACACATTATAGTGTTTTAAAATACTAAAAACATCTTTATGACCATCTCGAGAAAACCATAATTCAGAATGATGTCTCATTAGTTCCTATATTTCATAATTAAATATACGATCATTATCCCCTGAATTCAGGGTAATTCGACATCGTTTTTCAAGTTTTAACCCCCTGACACATGTTTTTAAAGTCTTTTATACCTTTAAGAAGTGTTTACCGAGTCAAAACTCAATAAACAAGATCGTATTGTTTTAAAACTTTTAGATAATGATCTATAATTCATTTTTTACATATATTAATTAAACACACATCAATCTAGAATAATATATGGTCGGTATGACTTGAAATACATGTTTTCTATATAAATGTGTCATTTTAGTTTTATTTATGAATGTTTTATGTGTTCTATGAAAATGTGTGAATGATCTATAGAATTTAGAATTTACCTCAATAGGATGAACTATAAGACTGTAAATTTACATGGGGATCATGTTGATCATTTGCTGAAATATAGAAACTAAAGCATCTTCCATTTGTGACCACCACTGATCCTGTGTTTACCTATAACAATCTTATTCTTTCACTTTTTCTTTCAATATTTCAATTTCTATTTTTGATTCATGATCAACAGCACTACTCGAACCCCCACCTAGTGTAAAAGTAGTGGTTGGGACCACCCTATCAAAGACAGCTGATGGAGTAGTCCCAGAACCCATCCCCCATACACGTCCAGGAACCTCCTTCCCTAAAACAATTCCAACTACATCGTTTTGGGAAATAAATTATGATTATGAAGAGTTCATATCCAAAACTTCTTGAATTTTAACCTGTTAATACAAAAATATTAACAATTATTTTTCAAAATATCTAAACTTTATAATATTATCTAATTAATAAATTTTTCATTACTATTTATTTTTATTTCATTAATATAAAAACATAATAATGAAAATTATATTATAACAACAAACAAGCCTTAAACGTAATTAATTGGGGTCGACTGAATGTATCAAACGATGCCAAGTTGGCATTATTTTATCCATGTAGTTAGCCCCATTTAATTGGTTTTAAGGCTTGTTAGTTGTTAAAATATACTTTTCATTATTACTTTTTTATAGTGATGAAATAATATGAAACGATACTGAAAAGTATTGACTCCAACGTCTTTGGTAAGGTCATTTAAAAAACTTACATCGGGTTTCCTATGCACTTTAAACCACATCTCTCCTCGGATAACAGAGTGACATAATTCATTATCCATTATAAAAAATATAAACAAGTTATAAAAAACCTTGAGTTATAATAAAATGATATAAATAATAATGAATAAAATACATACCAAAATTGTTCTTTTTCTCAAAAAAACTCTAAGACCTAGTGATGTGAGGAATGACTTGCTTCTCACGATTCACATTATTTTTTTAGATAATTCCTACAAAAAATAGAAACATTGATAAAAAAAATATAATTTTATTATGTTTATATTATTAATATACTGTAAAATTTTAAATTACATCATGAGATGCATCTCTATTGATATCAACAAATATATTCCATTGCTCACGAGAAATGCCTTTAGGAACTTTATCATACATCTGTCATGAGCTCATAGAAGTGCCGTTAACTCATGTCATAATCTTCATTTAAAATATCTTTATTTTTTTCCCAAATTTTTCAAAGTCTGTGGGCTTAAAATAGAGTCAGGGACATCAAAATGGAAAAATATCTAGAAATAAAAAAACATAACACTTTATAAGTATATTAAAAAAAATACTCATGACTTTTAAATTATTTGTCAATGAATATTAAATTAATATTACCTTTACTTGAGTATCAAAGACCTCATTTTTTCAAGAAGTAGGAATATTCCTCTAATCTTTATAATTAATGGTAAATATCACTATCTCACAAGAAAGATGCCTAAGAATCTACCCATATATTCTAGAAGTGTCATCAGTAGGCACCCTAAACTCATAAAATGGAATGATAATCTTGAATTCTTGTAGGTCTTATACATCTGTCATGATCATATTTGTATCCCTTCTATGGTTGTATTTATCTATTTGAAAATTTCATTAAACAATTAATAAAATATATAATTTTTTAAAAAAATGACATACATACTAGTAATGGTAACTCACTAATATCCACTATATAGAGGGGTGACCAACAGATCCATCACTAAAGGTGAATCAGGTGGTGTGCTACCAATAACATATGGGGAAATAGATGGCTCACTAGTAGTCTCAGGCACAATGGAATCACTAGGATCCATATAAGATGATGGTAGTGGTGACATGCTCTGAGATTCTGATCTGCTAGGATCCTGAATTTTTTTTGTTTTCAGCATTCCTGTATTTAAAATGGTTAAGGTATATTAAATGTATAAAAAACTAAAAACTAAAATGTTTTTATAAAAAAATAATATAATAATGTATATATGTATGAAACACTTATCAATGAGAAATTGTAATATATTTTTCATTAACAATTTATACATTCAATTATATTCAACTTCATTGTTATCAACCTCTTTTGTGATGAGCCCTTCATTCTCACCCTCTCTTTCAATTTCTACTATTTTGATATTTTTAGGAAAAAATATTCAATGTTTTGGGGTTGATGAGGTTCACTGTCATAAAGCACCAATTGATCTTAATCACCCATATCATATAAGTTTCTCTATTTTAAGTGTAAAACAGCACTCAAACCTTCATCTATTTTATCATCCACATAATAAACCATCTTCTCTTTTGAATCCAAGATAAATGGATCATGCTTCGTATGCTCATCGGTATCTATCAAGCAAGAGAAGTTTACAGAAGTAAAATTTAATGAATATTTCATTACACCCCTATCAATTTTTACCCACTTGCATTTGAATAAGACAACTAAAAATTGGCCATGATAGTTTAATTCAATTATATCATTCATCTTACCATAGTATCTCACATCTAAAAATTTAAATATTCCACTATTTTGATTTTTCAAGTCTTCTTCACAATAAATTTTACGAAACCTAAAGCTATGAATATTGTAGGCATCAAATCTCTTAGCCAGCCTTAGAGGACCTAGATCCAAACACTGGTGGAAATGGAGGTTTTCCCAATGCTTTTTTACCAACAGTTTGAACAAACCGTTGGTATACTATAAAAAAGAGAAAACTTTCCCAATGGTTTCTTCAAACTGTTGGCATTGTGTTTTTAGAAGGAATATTTCCCAACGGTTTACTCAAACCATTGGGAAATCTTAAAATTATCTAATCTATACCAACTGTTTTAAAAAACCGTTGGTAAAGAGGATATTTCCCAATGGTTTTTAAAAACTGTTGGGAAAGGTTTCCAACAATTACACAGCAGCCCAGCTCCCCCATCCATGCGATTGCAGGCCCTAATCCGAACCTCTCCCAAAGCTCTCTCTTTACCATAGGGTGAGAAACTCCTTCCAACCGATAGATACATCTTCTATCAATAAATTTTTTATTTATACACTTAAAATTATTAAGTGGTACCTTAGTTTTAATGTTCTAAATCTATTTTGTTTTGTTTTCTATTTTGATTTGGCCTAAACCAGAGTTCTGTGCGGTCTATGGCATGGTATACTGAACACTTTGATTTGCTTTCTATTTTTGTTCTACACTTCAAGTGTCATGATTGTGTGAATCACCTTTATTTTAAGTCTGCATACCCACTCCTTATGTGTAGAGTTCATGAACCATATAAACTAATGGATGCTGGTGAGATTTATCCCCACTCAAATATGGTAAAGGTTAATAGATATAAGGATGGTCCATGTGAAGGGATTGGGGACGGTTGGGGTAGTGGTGTAGGTGGTTTTCCATTTTTTTAGTGGGATGATATGGTAGTTTCTATGGACTTTAGTTTAGTTGAAAATTGGATTTGGATTTTTTATTTATAGTTTTTGTTCAAGGAATAATGGGAAGGGTAGTGATATTGAGGATGAATTGGTTGTTGTTTGGGTGATGGATTGGAATTTGGATATTGGTTTGATTGGGTATAGGTAATTTTCAAGGTATTATATGGGTATTTCCTCCCACGAACACCCCCACCCCCACCCCCACCCCCCTGGACACCCCCACCCCCATTGGACAACCCCCCCCACACACACACACACAAACACACACCCACCCACCTTAGACCCCACCCCCTAGACACCCCCACCCCCTTGGACACCCCTCACCCCCCATGGACAGCCCCCCACCCCCCCCACCCCCCACCCCCGGACACCCCCCATTCTCTGGACACCCCCACCCCCCTGGACAACCCCTACCCCCCTAGACACCCCCCCCATTGGACAGCCCCCACCCCCCTGTACACCCCCACCCCACCCCCTTGGACAGCCCCCCCCCCCCCCATAAGGATGGTCCATGTGAAGGGATTGGGGACGATTGGGGTAGTGGTGTAGGTGGTTTTCCATTTTTTTAGTGGGATGATATGGTAGTTTCTATGGAATTTGGTTTAGTTGAAAATTGGATTTGGATTTTGTATTTATAGTTTTTGTTCAAGGAATAATGGGAAGGGTAGTGATATTGAGGATTAATTGGTTGTTGGTTGGGTGATGGATTGGAATTTTGATATTGGTTTGATTGGGTATAGGTAATTTTCAAGGTATTATATGGGTATTTCCTCCCCCAAACATCCCCACCCTCACCCCCCTAGACACCCCCACCCCCATTGGACAACCCCCCCCCCCCCACCCCCCACCCCCCACACACACACACCCCCACCCACCTTAGAACCCACCCCCTAGACACCCCCACCCCCTTGGACACCCCTCACCCCCATGGACAGCCACCCACCCACCCACCCACCCCCTATTGGACAGCCCCCACTCCCCTGTACACCCCCACCCCACCCCCCTTGGACAGCCTCCCCCCCCCACCCCCTGGACCCCCCCCCCCCCCCCCCCACACACACACACACCCTTGACACCCCCCACCCCCACCCTCCACACACACACACACCCTGGACACCCCCACCCCCTGGACACCCCTCACCCCCCCCCCACCCCCTGGACACCCCCACCCCCTGGATAGCCCCTCTGTACACCACCACCCCCTTGGACACCCCCCCCCCCCCCGGGACACCACCCCACCTCCTAAGTGCTTTGCCCAATTTTTAAATTGGAATTAACCATGTAGGTGATTTCACCTTTCCCCAATGACATTTCCTAAGTGACTCATAGATCCTTATAAATTCAATTTGTCGTGTTTTGATAAATTGAATGGGTTGTTTTGAATGAAATTCCTAATGCATGATGGTTTTCCTTTCTTAATTAATAAAATGGTTTTAAATAAAATTACCCTGAGAGGGGTTGTAGGGGGTAGGGGTTGTCAAGGGTGGGTTGTCCAGGTGGGGTGGGTTGTCCAAGGGGTAGGGGACTATAGGGGGGTAGGGGGCTTTAGGGGTGTGGGGGAGGGGGTGTGGGATGTCTAAGGAGGGGTGTGGACTATCAAGGGGGGTCAGGGTGGGCTGTCCAGGTGGGGGAGGGGTGTGGGCTGTCTAGGGGGTGGGTTGTCCAGGGGGTGGGGTGGGTTGTCCAGGTGGGGTAGGGGTGTGGGCTGTCCAGGGGGTGGGGTGGGATTTTTAGGTGGGGGAGGGGTGTGGGTTGTCCAGGGAGGGGGTGGGCTATCTAGGTGGGGTAGTTGGTTGTCTAGGTGTGGGGTGGGGGGCTCTCCGGGTGGGGGGTCTGTCCAGGTGGGGAGGGGGGTTGTCCAGGTAGGGTGGGGGAGGGGGCTGTCCAGGTGGGGTAGGGGGCTTTCCAGGTGGGGTGGGGAGCTTTTCAGGTGGGGGGTTGTCCAGGGGGTAGGGGGATGTAGGGGTGTGGGGAACGGGGTGTGGGATATCTATGGAGGGGGTGCGTTGTCAGGGGGTGGGGGTGGGATGTCCAGGTGGGGGAGGGGGTGGGGGCTGTCCAGGGTGGGTGGGCTGTCCAAGGGGGGTGGGTGGGTTGTCCAGGTGGGGGAGGGGGTGTGGGTTGTCCAGGGAGGAGGGGGGATGTCCAGGTGGGGGTGGGTTGTCTAGGGGGTGCATGGGGGTAGGGAATGTAGGGTTGTGGGGGTTTGGGTTGTCTAGGGGGGCTACTCACTCCTATAATCTACAAAAAATAGGAATCACATATAATAAATGTATATTTTCTTTCACACATTAAGACTTTTCATGAAGTTCCATACCAACACTCACTCTTACCCTTCAAAGAAGAAGTGATCTCTACAAATAAATCTCACTCAGGTTCTTATCCACTATCCATATTTATCTCATAAAAATTTAACATTCATACAACTCCATATCACCTAATGATATAACAAGGATCATACTCCCATGAGTAGTGTCTCATAGAAACTTGTCTCATATGCCTAAACAACATACATAAGATCATATTTGACACGCACAAAATTTTGTAAACATATAAAATACTATATTTACACCTTGTATCATAACCTAGAATTAGCTCTTAGCTATCCTCTCAAGGCAACAATAAGTTACATAACAAGCTCAAAATTTGGAGGTGTGTTTACAATTAGGTGTGTTTTTTTAGAATTTATGCATGATATTTAGAGTGAAAGATAAAATTTGATCCACATATGTTATTTGTAGGTGTGTTTAAAATTAGGTGTATTTTGATTTATATGTATGATATTCATGGTTTACACCAATAGTCTTCTATGTCATCTATAATAGGCTTTAATTAATGATACAATTGGATAGAGATTGGATTCTACAACCCTAGTTTGGGGGTGGACACCCCCACCCCCTTCCACACCCCCCCAGACACCCCCCCCCCCCACCCCCAAGGACATCCCCCCACCCCCTGGACATCCCCCACCCCCTTGGACAGCCCCCCTGGACACCACCCCACCCCCTGGACACCCCCCGCCCCCCATGGACACCCTCCACCCCCACTGGATAGCCCCCCACCCCCCTCAACTCCTGAATAATTCTCCTCCACAAGTTTACATGATCTTGTACACTCATGTATAGTTATTCAAAGATATTTTGTTATAAATATAGTATTTTTTGTATTTTATATTATGATTCTCATGTAGAGTAGTGTGTCAGTTATAGATTCATATAAAGTGAACAATTCTCATTTACTTAAATGTATTTTTTATGAAACTTTAATCTTGTTGAATTGATTTTGAAGAAATGAATTATTACAATTTTTTTTACAGAATGGATAGAAGTTGAATGTATGAAACCGATCAGATCTCAAGCGATTTTCAAAACAATTTGGAGAGATTTTTAGATTTTTCATTTCAAAATTCTTTAGATAGTGGTCACATACACTTCCCATATTAAAATTGCATTGGAATACCTTGGTTGAGCCGTGAATAAGTCATCTACCACATAACCAAATATTGTTTTCAAGAAAACTACTATGTGTGGTATCACAGTGGGGAGAAAATGAAATCTCAAATTTTTGATAATCCAAATGAAAATATTGGATTGTATAATTTGTTATATGACTAGTTTACATTTATTCATCATCATGAAAAATAAATTATTCCTACCCAAGAATACTTCGATATGAGAACACATGATGCGTCTAATGAAAATGATAATTTTGTCAGGGCGAAAAAATTGAATGATGCTGCCACGACTCTAGTATATCAACAATATAGTAAAATGAAAAAGTTATAATTTTTAATCTTATTGTTTCATGGGAAAACTATGTATGGGATTTCTAATACTACCATCAATTACATTCTTACCTTCTTGAAGGAATTACTTCCAGATGATGCAGATATTCCCTCAAACCACTATATGTCATGGAATTTAGTTGAGGAACTTAGATTTTCAAGAAATAAAATTCATGCTTACCTGAAAGATTGCAGTTTATTCTGGGAGGAAACTGCTGAAAGAAATGATTGTATAAAATGTGACACATCCCGCTAGAATCCAAAAGCTGATGGAACACCATCCCATGTGCTACATAAAGTAATGTGGCACTTTTCATTGATCCCTAGACTCCATAATATTTTTATGTCTAATGAAATATCAATAAAAATGTGATGGCATAATACCTAGAGAAGGAAAACTAATGATTAGTTGGTTCACCCTGCATATGGATTTACATGGAAGAGATTTGATGCTCGATATCCTGATTTTGTAGCTAATGTGTGTAATGTGAGGTTGGGTCTTTCATGTGACGGTTTTAATCCATTTGGGAAAATGCTTACTTCGCATAGCACATGGTTGGTTTTTATACATATTTATAACCTTCCCCCATGGTTGTGTATGAAAAAACCTTTCACTTTCATGATTATACTCATATATAGACCTTCTGATCCCAGAAATTATATAGACGTATACATGCAACCTTTAATAAAAGATTTGAAACTTCTTTGGGATGTGGGTGTGTGCACATACGATGCATGTTTGAAAGACATATTTCATATGTGTGTTGCACTTATATGGATGACCAATGATTTTCCTTCTTATGCAATTATTTCTAGGTAGAGAAAAAAAGGGAAACCTATCATGTCCTATTTGTATAAAGAATACATGATCCCGAAGATTGAAACATCACTTTAGTTTCAGTTTTATAGGACATTAACAATTCTTTCCAGTAGACCATACATATATAAATAATTGTTGAAGATTTGACAATACCATGTAGACCAATGATCCACCTAAGCATATGTCTAGAACTGATGTGCTTAATGAATTGAAAGATTTCAGTTTTTCATTTAGTAAAGGTCAAATGAAATCTGGAAAGAGAAAGAATGTTTCCACTAAAACCTATTACAATTGGAAGAAGAGAAGTATCTTCTTTGATTTTCCTTATTGGTCAACCAATTTGTTACATCGTTTCTTAGACGTAATGCACATTGAAAAAAAAAAATATATGTGAAATGTTACTTTTGATTTTTATAAATTTTAAGGGAAATAAAAAAGATAATTTACGGCCTCGACATGACTTGGTGGATTGGGGCATCAAACCATAATTTCATCCTATACGTATCAGTGAAAATAAATGGAAAGTTCCATGTGATTTTTATGTGATGAAACCTACATAAAAAAAGAAATTTTTGGAAGTACTAGAGACTATTAAAGTTCCAGATGGTTATTCAAGCAACATATCTAAACGGGTAAACATAAGAGAGTTGAAGCTAAAATCTTTGAAGACTCGTGATTATCACATCCTTTTGCATGAGTTGATTCCAATAGCAATCTGTCATCTTTTGTCGAATAATTTAAGGGTGGTTGTTATTTGGTTGTGCCATTCTTTTAGAGATATTTGTGCTAATAAGTTGTGCAAGTATTTCTTGAAAAAATGTTGGCAGATGCCCCATTAATTTCGTGTGGGTTATAAAAAATATTTCCTCCATAATTTTTCACATGCATGCTGAATCTGACTGTCTATATTCTAATTGAAATAATTCTTAAAGGACCTATTTAATTTTGTTGGATATATCCAATTGAAATAAATATGTACACATTAAATTATTATGTTCTAAATAGGAATCATCCTAAAGGTTCTATCGTGAACGGTTACTTGTCTCAAGAATGTATGGATTTCTGATCTATGTATTTGTTTGATCTTACTACAAGAATGAACAAAACAATGAGAAATGAAGAATAATAGTATGAGAAAATTGAACCCAGTTTTCCATCACTTCCGCAAATGGTAGGAATTCCTAGATCATATACATTGATGACATTAAGCCTAGAAGAGCGGGAGATGGCACATCGCACAGTTTTGTTCAACTGTGATTTGTTCGATGACTACATCAGGTAAGTAAATTGAATATATGTATATCTTACATATATCTCTATTAAAATATTCCTATTTTTATCTACAGGAAACATAAATCAATGATAAATAGAAAGCATCGTTCTTTATCTTTGAGAATGAGGGAGACTTTTCATAGCAAAGAGTTTTCTGTTTGGTTAAAATTGAAGGTAAAAATATTACTATTTAAAATAATTAAATCAATATTTAATTAAGTTTAATATTCATTTATATTTTAGGTATTGATTTTTCTTACTGACTCTGTCTTTGAGGAAGTAAGAGCTTTGGATTTTGATCCTAATACTGTGGTTCGTGACTGTAAATCAATTGTTATCAATGGGTACAGATTTATTATCACTGAACGAGCAAAGAACATGAGAACACAACATTATGGTGTTATGGTTACTGCCACAACAGACTGTTATACCAGTGCATCAGATATTAGACAGCAATTTGAAAAATGTAGGTTATTATAGAGTTGTTGAAAAAATAATAATAATGGATTATTAT